>OU342744.1:330307408-330391375 GCA_910589775.1 Avena eriantha
CAATGATACTGGTGATATCTGGTTTGTGAAAAGAACAGACATGCAATGACTCGAACTGTGGTTAATGAAAAGAGCAGACATGCAATGACACTGGTGGATCCATTTGTGGTTAATGAGAAGAACACACATGCAATGACACTGGGTGTGGTTCATGATATGGTTTGTGAGAAGAACACACATGCAATGACTCTAACCGTGGTTCATGAAAAGAGCAGACATGTGATGACTCTAACTGTGGTTAATGAAAAGAGCAGACATGCAATGACACTGGTGGATCCATGTGTGGTTAATGAGAAGAACACACATGCACTGAACTCTAGTGGGTCCATGTGGTTTATGAGAAGAACACACATCGAATGTACTCTAGTGGATCTATCTTGGCATAATTTGATGTATGCCACTCACTTTCCATTTTTATACTACTCAGTATCGCCCTTGGTTTATGTGGTACTACACAGTTTTGGCCCCCTCTCTATCTTTCGTAGAAGCACAAACCTGTGCTCACCTTGTCTGCTACTCCCTGATTGGTTATCACAGTTGTCACGCGGATCATGTGCACCAACCGTTGATTCTGTGCGATCCAACGATGATCGTTGCACTCGTCGTGCCCTTCACAGTACAGCGTGAGACAGCATGGACGTCTCCCTCAGCGAGACTTCTACAAGAAGGAACACGATGCCGTCCATGGAAAAAGTTGTCGAGCGGTCATGTCATGTTTAATCAAGTCTGAAAAGCCTACTACTACTACTACTACTACGCCACAACACATGCGTCATCGAGTGCACGGTCGTCGATGGACAACTACAATTTATTGCCACTTGATTTTAATAAGACATATCCCTTTTTTACGCAGCGGCTCTCAATCGCAAATTTTAGGGCCGTGTCAAAGTTCGTACATAGAAATTGTGTGTGCGCCCTTTGCATGCGGCTCAATACAGAACTGCCATGCATGGCCCGGGAAAAAACATGACATACCGTGCGTGTGTCACGGTGCACGGTGCAGTAGACTACGCAGCGCGTTGCACGGTGGTGCAACGAAACGTGCCTTGCTTCTATCCACCTTAACTATAGAGCCCCTCTCCGCACACCTAGTCCCACTCTCGCTCACTGACCCCACGCAACCCTCTCCACTGTCCCACCAGCATCCGCAAACTCCCGAGAATACCCCGTCCATGCCGGCGATGACTGAGGAGGATAAGGTGGCCATCGTCGCCTCCGTGGCCGCTGGCGAGGAGGCCCCCATCTCATTGCCGGTCCCCCTCGACGCGTTGAAAGCAGCCGCCGTCCCTGTCCAGGCCCTAGTCGAGGCATCGATGGCAGCCACCGTTCCCGTCCAGGCCCCCGTCCCCGCTACCGACGGAGCTACCGAAGAGGAGCCCCCCGCTGGCGAGGAGGCCCCCACCGGTCACAAGTAGATCACACACTTCTTGGGCACCTACGATCCAGATAAGTACATCACTCCACTGAACCCCTATGACACTGGCATTGACGACCAATGGTCGGAGGTAACTAGGGTTTGCTCCCCTCCCCTAGTTCTTCTACCATTCTCATCGTTGGATGCTAGATCTTGGTTTATCAGGATTCGCTTGTTCGAATTTCGATTGCTCGATCTTCTTACATCATCTACTCCCCCATTTTCCTTTTCTTACAATAGGTTTCCGGCAGCGACGTCTGCAACGATGACGAGTCCATTCACACCAAGGCTCGTCAGGTGCTAAGGAGGCTGTGGGTCGGCCAGTACGACGCCTTCCTCAGGGGCCCCTACTACAGCTGCCCCTTCCGCAAGGGGATCGCCTACTGCTTGACGAGTCGCGCCGGCGGCACCGACTTGAACACCTTACTGAAGCATGCAGAGGCCGTGGGCTCCGGCATCCACAAAGGCGGCAAGCGCGAGACCGTGAACATCAACGCCTACATCGCTGAACACCGGGCTCTCTGCATTCACCTCCGAAACCTCCAGCGGGTGGCCATCAAAGAGGGTCGCATGCCTTCAATCAGGCCCAAGGCCCCCAAGTCCAAGAAACTGGGCAGCAAGAAGTGGAGGAAGCGCCGAAGGGAGGAGGTGGAGGCGTGGGCGCTTGCAGGATGTGCCTGCAGCTGCGACGGCTGCTGCTGCTAAGCAGCTTCTTTCTAGCTATATCCTATTTCTGGCTGAATGCATCGAACCTCGTTACTTTCTATCGCTATATCCTATTTAGCTGCGCACAGCTATATCTACATTTGTTTTGTTTTCTGAATGAATGTATTCTGCCTGGTCTGATTTGCTGCTCTAGATTTGCTACCTGATCGGAGGCAAAAAGAGTTCCAAAAGGGAATGAAATATTGAAGTGAGAAACTTCTCTAGATTTGATACCAATTTGGGAAAAATGAAACATATCTGTTTAGCGAGAGAGGAAAAGGGCACTCTTTCAAACTGCTAATTAACAAGCTACCATCTTGACAAGCTACAAGACACATACATAAACATAACACAACGAGGGTTAAATTTATTTTACTAGTATCACTTGAGGCGCTAGACATCTTGGCAAGCTAACTGAGTTCCACAAAACAGAAAAATAACAACAACAAGTAAAATTTAATTCACTCCTCATCAGACCACTTGAGGCGCTTGCCATCGTTCCTAGGCGACGAACTGCGACCATTCCAGGTACTCCACAACTCACAAACTGCTTCGTCCCACCTAGCATCTGACCTGGCTTCCCTATCTTCAGCGTCCTGCGGCACAATTAGTGGTGCATCACAGGCCTGATTGTTGCCGCTAGAAGATGCTGCCTCTTTGTTTGCCGCTTCAGCTGCAGCCTCTCTGTCAGCTTCAAGCTCTCTTTCAGCCGCTTCTGCAGCCTCTCTGTTAGCTGCTTCAGATGCAATCAATTTCTTTGCATATGCAGCTTCAAACTCAGCTATTCCGCATTTTCTACAAAGGGCTCCCCTAAGCTCGTCTTCCCTCTTGCAAATAGGGCAAAACACGAGGTAACATAGAAAAAATGGATATTCTTGTATAGCTGGTAGGTCACGTAAGCATCTATGGCTGCATACTTCAGGTTTATATCAGACAACGACCACTCGTCCCAGAAATCGTGCCTATCCGTAGGGAAATTTTCCTTCATTTTGTCGTACGACTCATCAAGGATTCTAGTTGCGAGTGATGCCATTCCATCCTTCCTTGAGCCCCCTAGGATCTTGACAAGACTCTGAATATCAATCCAGTTGTGCGCAGGAATTATAATTTCCTCTTGATAAAATTTCGAAAAATCAGTTGTTTTATCGACAGTGCAGAAAACAATTCCCTTTTCTACAAGGAATTGGTGCAGCGCCGGACATTTCCTATCAGTCCTGAAATTATGTAGTTTGTCATCACTAAAATTTGTAACTAAAAATATTTTGTCAATGCAAGATCATCATCTCAATATAATTTTGAAAAGTTTAGTAAATGCAAGATCAAGACTCTCAACATTGTATTGTCATAATTTATTCGGTTTTGCTATTTCTCAGTCGACTGAATGAGTTGCACATTTCTTTTAACTATGGTTGCACTTTTCTTAGGTGATTGAGACTAAAGAAAATCTCAGTCGATTGAGACATAGGCAAACCCTAATTTATTTGGTCCTAAATAAAATCTAGTAGTTGCAAGATGAGAAAGTGGATAAAGAACAAGAGGAGAAAACCCTAAAAGCAGTTAGCTACAGAGAGAAGATCTACAAACCGGGAGAGGTGGTAGACGAGGACGTGTTTCCGCATGGCCAATTGAACGACGACGACTTCACTCCGTTCATATGGGTTCTCCGGGGTGTACTCGAGTTCCAATCCCACAAACGTGTCCTCGTCTATCCCAAGCCAACCCTCGTACATCCTCAGGACATGCACCACTGTCTCCTCCTCGTTGGTGTAGACAACTTCTATCTTATTATCATGGGTAGTGAAGCTTGTCTCTAGAGTGCGTAGATCTTCCATGGCGGCAAGGAGAAGACGGGAAGAAGATAGATGACAGGAAGAAGAAGAGTGGTTTCTACGATACAGGGGAACGGTGGAACCATCAATGCGCTTTTAAGGTAGTGGTTAACGATTGGGACAAAAGTCCAAGGAGAGACGTGTGGTGGTGGCCGTTCCAGCTTCTGAGTAAACAAAAAATAATTATAACACCGATACATGTGCCCTGTTTTGTCACGTCAATACACTAGGTAGGGGGTGTTGTCCTATCCACTGTGCCAACGCTGCAAGCCTATGTGACAGCCACCCCGCCTAAGCGACGGGAGCGACATAACGACGAGAACTGACCGGGGGCCCAACTTGACGGCCGTTAGCCTGATTTTTTGTATTGAAACGTAAAGTTGAATTCGTGCCGAAAAAGACCCTCTGAGTATTTGGCACACCAACTGTAGTCATCCCGGCTGATTTCAGGGAACTTGGATACCGCGTTGCCTGTACACCCCAACTTTCGGGCCGCAAAATGATATTCTCTCACTTGTGTGGCTTGAATAATAACATGAAACCAAATTCCACTGAGGACTGCTGAACCCTGCAACAAAACTCACAAAACCAAAGAAGAACAACAAATATTTTTGGTGTTTTTGATTTTTTTTAAAACAAGAACCAAAAAAGGAAGAACAAGCAAAGCAAAATCTTTTTGGGTTTTTCGAATAGTTCAAACAAAGCAAAAAGGGAAAAGAAAAACAAGGCAAAAAGAAAAACAAGCAAACAAACAGAAACAACAGAAATATTTTTGGTCTTTTTGTGTTTTAGAAAGCAAAAGCAAAGAAAGGATGAAAACTAAAAAGAGAATGAAACATGAATATACAAAGTATCGACTAAACATGATATGGAGATGAGTGTGATGTCGGTGTACCTCCCCCCAAGCTTAGGCTTTTGGCCTAAGTGGGTATCAATCCCAAGCTGGCCAAGATGGAGTGCCTCCGTAGTTCGATGAGGAGGTACCCTCTTCCTGGTGCGAGCTCGAGGACGCCCCACCGTAATGCGCAGAGTAATCGTAGGAGGGCACATCCTCTTGGTGCTGCCTGTGGAAACCCAGCAAGCGGAGCTGCTCGTCCACCTACTCCTTGGAGCACGACCACGGCCTCCTGTGAACACTGAACAATGTGGATTGCAGCAAAGGGATCTCCCTCTCATCCCCGTCAGTAAACAACATCCTATATACTAAACTGTCCAACTCAGAATTAGCAGTGACAAAGTGATGTGTTTTCATAGCAGCAATGTCAAGCCTTTGTGGTGCCAATATAGTATCATTGGGATCCACAGAAAGCTCTAATGCATTGACCATACGTGAAGCGATTATGCCCCCATAGGTATCCCCCCTAGCAGCTATGCGGCGAGCAATAAGCGAGCCAAGGTTGTATTGAGTATCATTGTTAAGCACAGCAGTAAGGAAGGCTAAATGATAGTTGGAGATATTACTCGTATTCTCCCTACCGAGAACGCTAGTAGCAAGATAATATGCAAAATATCTAAGGGCAGGGAGTTGGATGTTTCTTATCTTTCCGCGCTGAGCTACGCGGTCATCATCATTGGTCACCCCTCGATAGAGCTCCAGCAAATCAGCGGGCCGCCCTTGAATCTTCTTCATGGTCCCTGTCATGCTTACACCTACAATACTGCAAAATATTTCCAATGACATGGTAAAGGGCAGATTATAAATTCTGAAAGAGACAGTTGACTGATAGGGTGTGCTAGTAAACATGAAGCTCTCAACAAAAGTCTTGGTGAGCATAGCGTATTGATCACTCTCATCTTGCATGTATGAGGTCAAACCAACCCTCTGAATCAGTAGCAAGAAATCATCAAGAATCCCTGTAGCTTGTAAGAAAGTAAAACAAGGAAAAGTGGATGGGTGAGCATCCCCATCATCTCCTTCATTACCAATACGAGGTGCAATGAGATCTTCGTTGTATGATGGCCTAAACTGAGAGGCTGATCTTGAGGGCCTTGACCTCCTAGGTGCATCCCTCTCAAATATTTCTCCAAAGGTACGGTTGTTCATGTTTGATATTCTGAAATTTGAACATCTATTAAACAAGTGATTGCAAAGTTAATATAATGAAGGACACTACTCATAGGGACTTGTAGATGCCTGAACATGCATCAAAAGTATATCTCTAGCATTGAACAAGCTTACAAGCTCTCATAACCTGTCACCTACAGCAAAAAAATACTCAAGATATAAACCACTAAACACAAATCTACTTGGACAAGCGGAGGAGTCACATACCGGAGAACAAATGCCCCAAATTTCAGCAGCAAAGATGGGCTGAGCAAGGAGATCGAAAATCGAGGGCAAGCACAGCAAGAACGCGATTTCGAGCAATGAACTGGTGTTTACTCGGGAGAGAGAAGAAAGTGGCAAGTGAGAAAGTGAGTGGAGGGCCAAGGGTGGCCCACAACATGGGCAGGCACGCCCTAGGGCTGGCCGCGCAACCAGGTGGTGTGCCCCCTGGTTCCTTCTAGGCACTCCTCTGCCCCTTTTTTCACGTAAAAATTTAATATGAATTTTCTGGAATTTTTCGAGACACTTTATTTTTGAGCAATTTTCAGGCATAGATGAATGATTTTCTGACAGAAAAACTTTCTAGAATGATGCAAACACAAAACAAGGCTAGAATTTAGAAGTTCTAAGACACTCTAACATGCAAGCAACTAACAACAGAGAAGTAAACTAAACGAAAGCAAAAACTAAAATGGAAAGAATAGAAGTAAGCAAAGATAATCATGGTGAAACCATTGTTTTGTTCAATGAAATCCTTTGGTTAACAAGGTTGATCATGTCTTGTTACCAAAACAATTTCATATGAAACAAAACTTTGTATTCCACTAATGATTATGTTACCTCAACCTTGATAGCAATGGTCCCAATCATAATGGTTTCAAAATTTTCTCGTGGTATGGGACAATATATTTCTCCAACTTGAATGCCCTCAACATGTTCAATTGAATTTAAACCATAAGTCTTATCAATCTTGTTGGGGAAATAGACAGTATGTTCCTTGTCATTAACATTGAAGGTCACCTTTCCTTGATTACAATTAATAACATCTCCTGCAGTATTAAGAAAAGGTCTCCCAAGAATAATAGACATATTATCATCTTCAGGCATTTCAAGCACAACAAAATCAATTAATATCAAGCAATTATGAGCCACTTGAACAGGTACATCCTCACATATACCAACAGGAATAGTGGTAGATTTATCAGCCATTTGCAAAGATATATCAGTTGGTATTAATTTTTCTAGTTGAAGTCTCTTATAGAGAGAAAAAGGCATAACACTAACTCCAGCTCCCAAATCACACAAAGCAGTTCTAACATAACTATTCTTAATAGAGCAAGGGATAGTTGGAATCCCTGGGTCTCCAAGTTTCTTAGGAACCTTACCATTAAAGGAATAATTAACAAGCAAAGTAGAAATTTCTTCATTAGGGATCTTCCTTTTATTCTAGACAATATCCTTCATATACTTTGAATAAGGAGGCAATTTAATAGCATCAGTCAATGGAATTTGCAAGAATAAAAGTTTCGTCCACTCACAAAACTTATTATAGTGTTCATCTTCCTTTGACTTGTGTTTCGTATCAGGGAAAGGCATAGGTTTGTGGACCCAAGGCTCTCTTTCACTACCATGTTTCTTAGCAATAAAATCTTCTTTAGTGTAATTAGTATTCTTAGTGTGCTTTTCAGGTTCTTCTTCAACTTCTTCTTTATCAGGAACATCATTTTCTTCATTACCACTTTCAGTTTCAGCATCAGAGATAGATATACTATTAGGATCTTTAGCAGGCTCAGAGGGTTCTACAATATTTTATGTTTCTTTTTTCTTTTCTTCCGAGTAGTACCACTATTTTCAGCTTGTTGAGAATCCTGCTCAATTCTTTTGGGATGCCCCTCAAGATATAGAGGATCCTGGGTAGCAACACCACTTCTATTTCTAATTTCATAAGCATGTTTTTCTTTGGTAGCATTAACTAGCAAGTCTTTTTGCACTTTAATAAGTTGATCTATTTGAGTTTGAACCATTTGAAAATGTTTGACAATCCTTTTAACATCATTAGAGGTTCTTTCCACAATATCTTTCAACTCAACAATAGCTCTAGTGTTTTCCATTAGATGATTTTGCACCCTTTTATTAAAATTATCTTGCTTGACAATAAAAATATCGAATTCTTCTAAGCATTGATCAGGAGGTTTAGAGTAAGGGATATCACCTTCATCAAAGTGTTGGAGAGAGTGTACCTCAATAGTGGATGAATGGGGAATTGGCTTACATAATTCTTCTATAGGAGGTAAATTCTTGACATCTGCATCTTTAATTCCCTTCTCCTTAAGACATTTCTTAGCTTCCTTCATCACTTCATCATTTAATTCAATAACTCCCCTCTTCTTAGATCATGGTCTAGGCACTAGTATGGATGGTTCAGGTATAATTGTTTCAGGTATAGCTGGTTTAGGAGGAGTCCAATCTTCATAGTTCTTGCTTATTTTAGCCATTAATTCCTCAGCTTCCTTGGGAGTCCTATTCTTGAAAACACAATCAGCACAACTATCCAGGTATGTCCTAGATTCTTCAGTTAGTCCATTATAAAATATATCAAGATGCTCATTCTTAGGTAATGGACATCTAGCTTGTGCGTGAATCAAAGCACAAAACCTTGCCCATGATTCAGGAAATATCTCTTTTTCTCCCTGTTTAATATCAAAAACTTCCTGCAAAATAGCATGTCTAGCACTTGGAGGAAAATATTTCTGCAGGAAAGTACTAATCAAGCAATCAGGGCTATCAATAGATCCAGGAGGTAAATTATTAAACCAAGTTTTAGCTTCTCCTTTCAGTGAAAAAGGGAAAATCTTTGAACAAAGTAGGTGCACATCTTAATATCATCAGAAAACAAGCCACTCATGGTAGAAAGTTCAGTCATATGTGCTACCACACTTTCATTCTTAGTCCCACAAAAAGGTTCTTTCTCAACAATAGCTATATAGGATAAATCAAGAGAGAAATCATAATCTTTATCTTTAATGTTTATGGGAGAAGCAGCAAACTTAGCATTAGGAGACAATTTGGGTCTAATAGTACGCCTCTCAAGGAGACTCTTAGCCGCACTCCTATCATGGGTGTTCTGACATTCTTTAATAAATTCATCGGTCATATCAACATAACCGTCTTCAATATCATAGCTTTCTCTAGACTCAGGTGAACTAACAGGTGTAGTAGTGTCTTCATTAGGAGTTTCAGTATTTCCAGCTATAGTTCTAGCAATCGTAGCATCTAGGAAAGGACCTAATGAACCACTCTTATCAAGCACAGTAGAAGCAACATCATAAGTATCAGAAGTTTCAGATTCAGCAGTAGTAGCAGTGTGTGTAACATGTGTATGTGGTGGTGTAAGAAGCTTACTCATAACAGACGGTGAATCAAGAGCAACAGAGGTGTTCAGAACCATACCTCTTCTTGTAGTGGATGGTAAAATAGGAACCTTGCCATCACGAGACTTACCCATGATGGATGGATGGCAGCGAACAATAGTGATTCCAAGTGACTTGATAAATAAAGCTATGCTCCCCGACAACGGTGCTATAAAATAGTCTTGATGACCCACAAGTATAGGGGGTGTATCGCAGTATTTTCGAGGGAAGTGAAACCCAATTTATTGATTCGACACAAGGGGTGCCAAAGAATACTTATAAGCCTTAACAACTGAGTTGTCAATTCAGCTGCACCTGGAAACAATCTTGCTCACAGCAGTTTATCAGTAGCAATAGTTTTGTAGTTGCAATAGTAAAGTAACAGCAGTAGTAAAGTAAAGACAGTAGTACCAATAGCAGTAAATAGTAGGATTCGAGTGCGGTAGGCATAGGGATGGATGGACGGGCGTTGCATGGACAAGACAATTCACATAGCAATCAGAACATAGGGCAATTGTAGATAAATAAGATAAAGCATCCAAATACTAGATAATCCTAGGCATGTGTTCCATATATAGTCATACGTGCTCACAATGAGAACTTGCACTACATCTTTTGTCCTGCCAGCCCGTTTGCGGCGGGGCCTCAAGGGAACTACTGGCAATTAAGGTGCTCCTTTTAATAGAGCACCGGATCAAAGCATTTACACTCCGTGAACACATGTGATCCTCACATCAAAGCCATTCCCTCCAGTTATCCCGATTTTTTTCACTTCGGGGCCATTGGTTCTGGACAACAACGTGTGTATACAACTTGCAGGTAAGACCATAAACAATACTATCATAATGAATCAATAACATGTTCAGATCTGAAATCATGGCACTCGGGCCCTAGTGACAAGCATTAAGCATAACAAGTCGCAACAAAGTCAAAAAGCACTAATAGAAGATACTAGGCACCATGCCCTAACAATCTGATGCCATTACATGAACGATCTCATCCAATCCCTTCCATCTCCATAGCCTACAGCGGGGGATTACTCACTCATAGATGGGGAAACATGGATGGTCAATGGAGAAGCGATGGTGATGATGATGGCGATGATCTCCTCCAATTCCCCGTCCCAGCAGGGTGCCAGAACAGAGTTTCTGGTTCCGAATCGTGGAATCTGGTGGTGGCGGCGGAGCGGAACTCCTTCTGGAAAAACATCGACCCCCCTGAGTTTTTAGGTCAGAAGGCAACTTATAGGGGAAGAGGGAGAGCGAGGGGGTGTCTGGGGCGGCCAGACCACCCCATGGCGCGACCAGGTGGTGTGGCCTGGGCCCAGCCCCTCTCTGTCTCGTATTATGGCTCCGGGAATCTTCTGGTGAAATAGGATTTTTGGCATATTTTCCGGGATTTTTCCTGATAGTTGATTTTCTGCACAAAAACTAGACACCAAGGCAATTCTGTTGAAAACAACGTCAGTCCGTGTTAGTTGCATCCAAATCACACAAGTTTAGAGGAAAAACAATAGCAAAAGTGTTCGGGAAAGTAGATACGTTTTGGACGTATCACCCCTGTCTACAGGGATCCTCAACACCCCACGCCTGCTCCACCATCTACGTGTATCCTTCATGACGAGTCCACATTTCCTCAAAACAGAACCCCCGTGGGCCCCGCTTCTGAGAGGAGAGGAATGTAGACCAAACCTTAACTAGCAGGGCTAGATGCTCCGACTCCTCTGTCATAATATGCTCAACACTCGTCGCTAGGAACATCTCGGAGAAGCCCATATTGCATGTAGCTCTATCCAGCCTGCACTGAATGTGATCCCGCCCCTCTCTCCTATTGCTCCACGTGTACGGATAGCCAGAGAAGCCTAGATCATCTAGGCCACATAGATTCAAGCAGTCTCTAAATCTATCCATCTGAACTAGCGCTCTAGCATTCCCCCTTCTGCTCATCAGATTTTAAAATCTCGTTATAATCGCCAGCAACTATCCATGGCAAGTCATCTTGTCTCCTCAGATACTGTAGGACTTCCCATGTTTTTTGCCTATGTTCCACCCGAGGCTCACCTTAGATTCTAGTAAACTCATGGGTGCCCAATTTAATTTTGGCATCGATGTAGTATTGGCTGCATGGTCGGACCGATACCTCCACACCATCTTTCCACAATAAGGCAAGGCCACCACTCTTCCCTTTACACCCCACATCAACCCCATTCCTGTAGCCTAGCGACCACTTCAATCGCTCAATCGCTTTATCTTTTAACTTTGTCTCACACAGGAAAACCACCTCTAGGTTGGGAGACCTCGTAAGATCCCTGAGATCCCCTACTACCGAGTACAACCCCAATCCTTGGCAGTTATGGGCCAGAATATTCATTGGGCGCAGCGGTCCTGCCTCGCAGGAATCGCTGATGTTCCATTTGGTTCTTGGATTCTATAAAAAACGGACGCTACCTTCTGCTTCTTGCTCCCAGTGGAGTCATCGTCACCCTCTCCCTTGTGATTCTCCCCCACCCGCATCCAAACTTGCCGTGAGCGCCTTTTGCTGCTTCCCGGGCTAGATGGATGTCCACCCCCTTCCACCATACTCCCTCCCCGAACCTCTTCTCGGGTGACACACATAAGTCCTCGGCATTTTAGACCCTCCTCCCGTAGCCTTCGCGAATCTATCAGGCCCCCACACTCTATGATCCTTGACTGGGCTTGTCACTTCTTTGTCCTGGCGACGATAGCTATCCCCTCTGGGCAGGTCTCGTCCCCCAATGTAGGACGATCCTGATTCCTCCTAATCACAAAAAAGCACCCTCTTTGGCGAGAGATCCCTGACCACACCTATCGAAAATTGTGACGGTGTTCTCTTGAACGACCGGCTGCTAAAGCTGTCGCAGGAAGCATATGGCCTCTATTTAGCTAGAGCTCGCTTCTGCCTCCCCGGGGAAGCACGCAGCCAACCCCCCATTGTTGAACCTCTTCTTTTATAGCCTGACAACCTTCCTATCGATGCATCAACAAGCCACATTCAAAATAAAAGTGGGGTATTTTCTCATATTTCAAATCAAACCAGTTCCCCACCTTCTTGTTCTTTGCACCTGTAGTAACTTCCTGGTCCACTAGATCATCTAGTTCAGAGGGGTCCTTCAGATTTACCCCCTAACCAGCGACTTCTCAACATCAATATGAACCCTAATTCTGAGTTCCTCCCCCCAAGCCATGCCATCATCATCAACATCCACTACAAGGAACTTGCCAATCTAGTAGCCGATCAGTTCTCCATAAGCCCTATTCATCATGTCCAGCGGCAAATCAATAACCCGAACCCACACATCCAGAAACTGGAAAACCATATCTGATGGCCTGACAGATCCATCGTACTCCTCTAGGAGAACCGCACTAAAATCAAATTGCCAAGGCACGTCCCTAAGAACATGGTTGTAATCACCCTCTGAGCCAAACTTGACCACGAACCTGTTATCACCGATCTCCCTGAATTGTGCTGGTCGATGAAGACCCCATGCTCGTTGCATTGCCTGGTCCAGTGCACCGAGAATCAGCTTCCGCGGCGAGCAAGATTTGCCAACCATAACCCACTTTGGTTTTGGGATCTGGGTAGTCCCAGGATACCTAATGACTAGACTCGTAGCCTCCTTTTCTGTCAGCACCATGTCGCCCAGCTTCGCCGCCAGAGAGGCCGAGAGCCCCTCATCTCCCTTTGCTGGTGATTCCGACTCCGCCCTTGTCTTGCTGGTCACCGCAAGCTAACAACTAACCCTTGGTCATCGGCGAAGGAGATTGGCACCGAGGCTTAGTATTTTAGCGTAAAACCACCACGTTATGATTAAAACTTCGACTTACTACCACTTTACATTTGAGAGCAAAAATCTGCCCTATTTTGCTCAGGAGATCGCAAAATACAATAAACTTGAATTAAACGTGAATTCACACAGAAATTGACACCCATTTGTCTCGGCTGAGGTGGAAAAATTTGTTGCGTTGGAGTGTGACGAGGGTTTAACTCATCAATGCCCATTGTTATGGACTTGGGTTTTGGAGAAGGAGGGAGCGCTGGAGACATCTATCGGCTAGCAAACAAGCACACAGGGGACTCGTAGATTTACCCAGGTTCAGGCCTCGTAGAGGTCCCTACTCCTGCTTGTCTCCTCGTGGAATTATCGAAGGAATCGAGGATTTCAATGGTGCGCAGATGCAATCTGGCGAGGGTTGTGGAAACTAGGGTAGCGTGTGTCCTCCTCGCCACCCCCTCCTAGCCTTTATATAGATGGGCTAGGTCTCGGGTAGCAGGTCGAGTCGGTTACAGGTTAGGGTTTTCCCTTTGAACTTTCTATCTTTAGCTTCTTCTTGTTCTTCAAGCAATCGAGAGTCCGTAGGCTACTCAAGTTCTCTCTTTGGGTCTTGGCGACACCATGGGCTTCGCCGTATCTGTACCGTATATGCTAAACTCGAGTACCTGTAGGGTATACCCATGTCAGTAGCCCCCGAGTGTCCAGTGGAATCGCAGATTCGACTAGAGACTTTATGAAGCCTTTCGAGTGCATGAATGAGTATATTTTTCGTCTGTTTTGCTTGTGTCATAGGGATTGTTGATGTGCATGCCTGATTTAACCGATGTATCGGTATCAGTTAACTACCTTAGGGTAAAACAACGCAATCTACTCGAACTCGAGTCCCCGGACTCGAATCTGCAAAAGTGCTAGTGTAATTTGACTAAAGCCACGGAGGTCTTACAGGAGTCGAATTCCAGTATATGGGTGTGAGCACTCGACGCGTCCGTCAAGGCATGTTCATCATACCTGTAGGCACGGATATATTTCTGGTAGTGCGCAGCAAATGCGTTGCCAGGCCTTATTCATGTCTTATCTTCACGCTGCAAGCGCGACATCCGAATTTTTTGTCATCGCGGAGATGATTCGGGTGACCCAGGAGACGCAGTCTCTTTGTAGGGAAAAATATGAGGCGGTGTCGCCATAAACTTCGAGTGTAGATGTTGTCAATACGTAGTACGATGTACAAATAATCATAGGGTGCGCGACCAGCACTCCCTATGGGAGTAGCCCCCGAGTGCCTGGTTGAGTCGAAGACTCAAACAGGGACTGAAGAACTTTTGCGACTGCTGTCGTCTTTTGTTTGCTTGTTTTAGTCGAGTTTGCTTCCGGCACTCCCTATGGGAGTAACCCATGGCCATAATCGAATTGCGGTTCGAGTGGTTGGGTTTGCTTTGATTTTCCATGTTCTTGTAAAAAGAAAAGAAAAATTGTAGGGTGCGCGACCAGCGCTCCCTATGGGAGTAGCCCCGAGTGCTTGGTGGAGTCGAAGACTCGAGCAAGGACTAAATTAGTCGAAGTCTTCTGCTGTGTAATTTTGGATGACGTCAGTGCTGACGATGCGATGACCTCAGTTGCTCGCGTGAGCGAGTTTGTTGGGACGTGACAAGCGGTGGGTCCCATTTTCTGACTCTGATTTGACCAAGCGTGCGCAATCTTTGTTTTAACCGCGCCTCCTCGATTTCCGCGCGTAATGGGGGTAGTGGGGGACGGTTCACGCTTCAGGTTCTCCACGTGTCGAGCACGATGAACGCCACGCGCCTGATAGGGTTTTTCTTGGCCGTTGGATTGCATCTTCTAGGGGGTTAAGTAGCGATGTGGCGACAGTAATTTTCACATCTGCTTCTTTTCTGCCTTTGCCTCCGTCGCCATTGCTGCTGCTCCTCTGCTTCTTTGTGCTCCTCTCCCTCGCGGCGCTGGACCAGCTCCGCGTATTTCCCAGCTACTTCCTTCGGTCACACCGCCGCCGCGGAATGGGGAAGAACAAAGGAGGTGCCCCGGCCGATTCCATCGCTGCCGCGGTTGCTACGAAGAAGAAGGGTGGCTTCGCCGCTACAGGCACTAGCACCGCCATCGGCGGGAAAAAGAAGGGCACGGGCACTCGCGTCACCAATGGTGCATAGCGCACATCCGTGATAAAGTCTTCAGAGCTTTGTCTTCTATGCTAGGACGGAGTTTTGTCTTCCGCAGTCGTGGATGCACGCGTCCCTGGCAGCGAGGTAATCCCCTCTCCTCCTGCCGGCTTTCGAGTGATGTTCCTAGCGTTCATCATCCGCGGTCTCTCGTTGCCCCTGCATCCTTTCTTCAGGGGCCTTCTCTATTTTTACGGGCTCCAGCTCCATCAGCTATCCCCAAACTCCATCCTCCATGTAGCTTGCTACATTACTCTTTGCGAGTGCTGGCTCGGAATTGAGCCGCACTTTGATCTCTTCAAGCGCCTCTTCAAGTTGAAGCGCTAATCGGGGTTTGGCTCCATAGTCTACGATATAGGCGGCTACGGTATCCACGTTGATTCCTCCGCCACATATTTTGATATCAAACTCACAGCGTCCGTCCAAGGGTGGAGGGACAAGTAGTTTTACATCCGCGACCTGAAGGCCGACGGAGACCACTTTGGACTCGCGCCCTTTGATCCCGCGATGCCATGCAAGAGGAGGCGCTCCTGGAAGAACGTAGTGATGCCTGGCGAGTCCGCAAAAATAGATGTGCTATACGAGCGTGTCTGTGACCTCGAAAGTCGCATGGGCAAAGAGGAGGGAGGTGCGCCCTCATTCGCACATGGCTACACCGCCGCGTCCAGCCCCTGCAGGCCAGAGTCCACCCTATGTTCCAGTGGGTATCTGCCCATGGCATTTCTGCGAGTGAGGCAGATAAAAGGGTTCGACTGGTCACCAAGTACACCGCCAAGGATGTGCTTCCTAATGATCCAGACGTTCCTCCATTCGATGCTGCTAACCCTCCTCCTAGGGTACAATTGTGCTACATAGTAGCTTTGTTTATTGACTGCTTGTTTTGTTGTTTCTTGACTTTGTGCTAAATTATTTTCTGTATGCAGGATTGGGCGGTATCGCCTTGTATTCCCCTCTTCCTGAGGGGGTTATCCCTCGTGAAGCCTTGGAAGAGGACGAGTCGGAGTCGACCGTCCTATCTGATGTGGAGGAGGAAACCCCCGAGTTGAGTGCCCCGGACAGTCGCAAGCGTTCGCGCAATGAGGATTCAAATGCATCATCTTCTTCGACTTCAGAAAGTGCAGATGTGGGTGTCGAGTCGCCAATACCTGTCGTTCCCGTGAGTGCCATGGCGCCATCTTCCTGCAAGAAGATGCGGCTGCCGAAGGATTCGTCGTCAGAGTCGGGGGATCAAACCTTCGATTTTGACAAGTTTGACTCGTAAGTATACGAGTCTTCTTTTGGTTCTTCTTTTTGGAGTTGCATTCCCTTGATGTTGGTTTTTGCTCTGTAGTCAGCCGGCCTCGCCATCTTCTGGTGATGTCAAATTTTTGAAGGAAACTGGAGTCGCAACCTCCAAGGCCAAGGAAATGGCGGAGCGCACTCCTCCTCCATTGGTGGCCCACTCCGGCCATAATTCATCAAGTTCTACAAACGATATGGAGCATCAGATGGTTATCCGGATGACTGCGCGTCAATCGACTTCGGAGTCATTGGAGGATCACGTATGTGGAGCATTTGTTTCCTCTAATTTTGTAGTCGAATGTATCATCTTCTATCATCTTCTTATCCTTTGCTGTTTTTTCCTGTCACAGCTTATTGTGAAGGAAGCCACTCGCTTAGCGGAGCAAGTTCTTGCGATGGGTCACCAGCATGCAATGCTGGATAATCGCCATTGCGTAGTTGAAAGTAAGTGTCTTGCTGCTTCTTCGTCCTCCCTTCGATATATCTGGCTGATAGCCTATCTTTGTTTGTTTCATAGCTGAGCATAACGCACTCCTTTGTGACGCCGCTTCCCTTGAAAAGATGCTTGCCGCGGCGGTGAAGAGTCACGATGAGGCAATCACAGTACGTGATGAGTCGCAGAAATGCGAAGAGGATCTGCGCGCCTCCATGATGGCCAGGGAGAATTTGTTCGAGGAACAGCTCTTCTCGATTGCCAAGGCTCTCTCAGGTATCTCCTTGTTTGGGTTTTCGTTGTTCTTCTTCTTTCGAATTTGTTGTTGGTGTTGACTTTTGTGCCCATGCTTGGGTTTTATGTAGATGCCAGCGGTTTGAGCTTCGACCCGCAGGCACTCCGCCGTGACGATGCCTTGGCAGGTGCCATTTTGGTAGTCGAGGATCGCAGCGCTGCCGTTCAAGGGACACTCTCCAAGGCCAAGGGCGTGCTCAGTCGCCTCCAGGAGGAGTTGGCGCCCAAGGCTGAGTTGATCGAGAATATGGATGAGCTGGTGGAGTCCCTTGCTGGGGGCGTCCCTGTAAGCTTCAAGAACTCGCTTCGTGCGGCTGCCGCTTCAATGTCACTCGTAATGGTTCAAGCCCATGGAGTCGAAGTTGATCCTGCAGCGGTATCCAAGGCGATGCCTATGAGCACTGATGGCCAGCAGGTAGTCTTTGCTCCCTTCGCGACTGCTTGTGGCAAGTACGACCCGTAGCTGATCAATACAGTTGCGAAGTACTCTGAGGAGCTTCAGCGAGCCAAGAGAGCGGCGAAGGTTGCGACATCAGGGGCCGGTGGGAAGTCTGTGGCATCTGACACTGCCACAGACTCGATGAGGCCCCCAAAACCAAAGTCAAAGTCGAAGAAGCCAATCGCTCCTCAGTAGTCACATCTTGTAATAGTTAAATAGCTTATGTCTTTTGTCGAGAACATGCATGTTGGCAAGTGTATCTGCTGATACTTTTGTTTAATCTTGAATGCACTCGAGTCTTTGTCTATGCTTCGCCTTAGTATTCTTATTGTCTCTTGCTTGACTTGTGATAGGGCACATCGAGTGATCCAGAGGGAACCTCAGGATTCACCACCCCTTGATGACACCTTGGCGCCGTCGCGCTCCAGGGTGGATGAGCTGTCTCTACTCTCGCGACTCCGTGACCACGTGAAGCAGTTGGAGCATGAATTGCTCGTACTCCGCGGTAATGCGGATGTATGGAAGTCGAAGGCGGAGAAGGCCGTCGCTCGAGAACAATATCTGTTAGGGGAAGTGGCGCAGCTGGGTGACCAATTCAAATGTTAGTTTTCTTCATTCTTAACTTTTCCTTGTGGCCACTTGCAGTAGTTCTTTGTCTTCATGCCTTTGCCTTTGCCTGGTACAGTTGTCAGTGCGCGCCATCCGCAGGATGCAAAAGATAGAATTGCCATTCGCATAAATGATCTGACCCAGGAGCAGCTTCAGGCGAGTGGATACTTCTAGGTGGATCATGATCGCGCAATCGCATTGGCGACCCTGCAGGATCGTGCGTCGCGGGTGCTTCACTTCCTAAAGAAGTCGCAATCGTGCCTGAAGAATATTTATCGGACGATGTTTCTGCTGGACATCGTTCCATCGAGCATGCTGGCCCTTCTTGCTAAATTCCAAGACTTGAGTGCGGTCTGCGAGTGTGTACGACAGCAGCTAGTGGCTGGTGCCAAGGCCGCTCTATCACTTGTGCGACTGCATAGGCCTGATGTGGATGTTGTGGCAATTTCGTCCGGACCTCCAGCGCCGGCGGCGGGTTCGACTTGGAACATGGTTCCACACTATCAGGCAGTGGATCGCCCAGCGGAGGAGATCGTCGACTTCTTCGAGGAGCAGACCAACATTCCTTTACTGCAACAGTAGTTTAGTTTGTATCCTGCACATAGTTGTACCAGTGTTGTAAAATTCATATATGATGTGTATAATTGAGTAATTTGTATGTATAAAAGAGCTTGTTAATGTGTATGCTTTGTGAGTGCGTTGCACTATGCGATTCCTTTTCGTTAGTCTGACTTGCGATTATCTCAGCCCCTTACCAACCCGTCAGACGCGTTGCAGCTGGGTTGGTGTTTCTCAAGGGTTTCAATTGATGCGCCAGCTACTCAGGATATCGCGATTAGTTCGTAGAACAGATGTGTATAGGATGGCGTAGCCCCCGAGTGGACACTTTGCGAAAAATAAAAGAAAATATAGAGTTTCGGGACACTTAGCTTTATTTATTCGCGGGATAGTACGAGGTACGATGTGTGGCTAAGCAGCCTTGGCTGAGTAGCCTTATTTGCAATGTAAAAACAGAAATGACTAAGGGTAGAAGCGCCGCAGCTGCGCGACGTTCCAAGGGTTGGAGTATGCGACTCCTGTGTCTAAATCTTTAAGGCGATAGGCACCACCTGGGATTACTTCTGTAATCACGTATGGTCCCTCCTAGGGGGACTCGCGCTTGAGATGCCCTTGCTGCTTCAGTCGCAGGACCAGGTCACCTTCGACGAAGGACCTGGGGCGTAGCCTTCTGCTATGGTAGTTGCGCAAGTTCTGCTGGTAGATCGGTGATCTCTCCACGGCGATTTCCCTTGCCTCGTCAAGGAGGTCGATGGAGTCTTTGAGTGCAAGAGTTGATTCTTGTTTGCTGTAAGCGACCACACGTGGTGGCTTGTATCGTACTTCGGCGGGTAGCACCACTTCGGCCCTGTGTACCATGAAGAACGGAGTGTATCCTATGGCGCTGTTTGGGGTTGTGCGTAGGCTCCACAGGACCGATTGCAGATCGTCTGGCCAGCAGCCCGCGGCCTGTTTGAGTGGCCTGAGGAGTCGCTTCTTGATGCCGCCGCAGACGAGCCCGTTAGCTTTTTCGACCTGGCCGTTGGTCTGTGGATGTGCTACGGAGGCATAGCTGACGTTGATTCCCAGATTCTCGCAGAATTCTTAGAACGCCTTGGATGTGAAGTTCGTCCCGTTGTCCGTGATGATGCTGTGTGGCACTCTGAAGCGGTAGACGATGGACTCGAAGAACTTGACTACGCTGTATCCGGACTGATTGGTTACTGGCATGTCCTCTATCCACTTGGTGAATTTGTCGACTGTGACCAGGAGGTAGACGTAGCCTCCTCGTGAGGACTTTGGGAGCTTGCCGACCATGTCGAGTCCCCATTGCGCGAAGGGCAAGGCCAATGGAATTGGTCGGAGTTCCGCGCCAGGTGTGTGTGGCTTATTCGCGAATCGCTGGCAAGCGTTGCATTTCTGGACGATGTCCTTGGCGTCACGCATGGCCGTAGGCCAGTAGAATCCTGCTCGTAGAGCTTTGGCGACGAGGGCGCGACTGCCGGCGTGGTGCCCGCAAGTTCCCTCATGGATGTCGAGGAGAACAACTCTTCCATCAGCCGTGGAGACGCATCGTTGGAGTACTCCCATGATGCTGCGCTTGTATAGTTTGCCGTTGATAACAGTGAATGCCTTGGTTCGCCGCGCAATGTGCCGTGCGTCAGTCGGGTCGTCCGGTAGCCTTTTGCTGAGGAGGTACGTGATGTATGGTTGAGTCCAAGATGGCTCGATCATCATGACGCTCATTGGTCCTTCGAGTCCTGTGTCGAGCTCCGAGTCGTCGAGTGCCATTGGCTCATTGGGCGGCGCAGCCCCCGAGTCTGTTGTTGCGCTTGGTTTCTTCTCTATGGCCTTTGGCTTGATGGAGCGTTCACAGATGCGCTCGAGAAATATCCCAGGTGGTATGGGGCCGCAGGTAGAGCCAATGTTGGTGAGTCTGTCTGCCTCTTCATTGCTTTCGCGGCTTATGTGCCGCAACTCGCAACCGTCGAAGTCCCCTTCGAGTGTGTCGTAGAGGTCATGGTAGGCGATCATATTGTCAATCAGTGCGTCGCACTCGTGCATTGTCTGGTTGACGACCAACTTGGAGTCGCCGTATATTATGAGCCTCTTGGTACCGCAGGCTTTTGCCATCCTCATCCCGTGCAGCAAGGCCTCGTATTCAGCTTCGTTGTTGGAGGCGGTGAACTGCATTCGCAGAATATATTTCAGCTTGTCTCCCTGAGGCGATGTCAGTATGACCTGCACTAGCTCCATCCTTTCGCTTGGATCCGTCGAAGTGCATTGTCCAGAGGTAGGACATATCTGGTTTTTCCGGGAGCTAGTTCTCCATCTAGTGCACGAGGAAGTCGGGAAGAACTTGTGACTTTATTGCATCGCATTTTTCATATGTAATGTCTCGTGGAGATAGTTCAATCCCCCAAAGTGCGACTCATCCGGTGGCATCGGGATTGTTGAGAATGTGCCCAAGCGGGGCATCGTTGACTACCACGATTGGGTGTTCCTGGAAGTAGTGACGCAGTCTCCGGGCCGTCATGACGACGTCGTACGCCAGTTTCTGGTAGTGCGGGTATCACTGTTGTGTTGGCATAAGTACCTCGCTGAGGTAGTAGACTGGGTGTTGTACTCCATGGACTTTGTTTTCTTCAGCTCGTTCTACCACGAGCACCGTGCTGACCACCTGGTTGGTGGCGGAGATGTATAGCAACAGTGGTTCCCTTTCGCGTGGAGTCACCAGTACTGGCGAGGTGGATAGTAGGCGCTTGAGGTCTTCGAATGCTTCCTGTGCCTCGTTGGTCCACTCGAATTTGTTGGCTTTGCGGAGTAGTTGGTAGAAAGGTAGTGCCTTCTCGCCCATTCGACTGATGAATCGACTGAGCGCCACGATTCGCCCAGCCAGCTGCTAGACGCCTCTTATGTTTTTCGGTTTCTCCATGGCCAGTATGGCTTTTATTTTCTTCGGATTCACTTCGATCCCTCTCGCGGAGATAAGATATCCGAGTAGTTGCCCAGAAGGTACGCCAAAGGCGCATTTGTCCGGATTGAGCTTGATCCGGTAGCGGTCGAGGTTGGCAAAGGTTTCGCGCAAATCGTTGATTAGCGAGGCTTCCCCTTTGGTTTTGATTACTATGTCGTCGACATAGACTTGAATGTTGCGACCAAGTTGGTTTTTGAGGCAAGCCTACCTGCACCGCTGGTAGGTGGCTCCTGCGTTCTTTAGCCCGAAGGGCATTGTGTTGTAGCAGAACACACCAAAAGGCGTTGTAAACGCCATTTTTTCTTGATCTTCCTCCTTCATTCGAATCTGGTTGTAGCCTGAGTAGGCGTCGAGGAAGCAGAGGCACTCAGATCCCGTGGTGGAGTCGATGATCTGGTCGATTCGCGGTAGCGGGACGTGGTCTTTTGGGCAGTGCTTATTCAGAGAGGTGAAGTCGACACACATCCGCAGGATATCTGTGTCCTTTTTTGATACTAGCACCGTATTGGCGAGCCAAGTGCTTTCCTTGATCTCACGTATGAATTTGGCGTCGAGGAGTCTATTGATCTCCATTCTGACTGCCTTTTCTCTTGGTTTAGACAGTCGCCGAATTGTTTGTTTGATTGGCCTTGCGTATGGGTTGACATTGAGTGCGTGCTCGGCGAATTCCCTAGGAACTCCTGGCATGTCCGCTGGACACCAGGCGAAGATTTCCCAGTGCTCACGGAGGAATTCGACGAGCGCGAGTTCCTATGCGGGACTTAGGTTGTTGGCGACGAGGGTCGTCTTGGCGGGATCTGATGGGTGGACCTGAACCTTTTTCGTGTGCACCGATGAGTTGAAGGATAGGTCGGGTGAACTTGGCTGGCTCAGGGGAGGCAGACTATTGTCTGTCGACTCCTTTAATCTTGCGAGTTCCTCCTGCATGCCGAAGGACTAGGAGATTCTGTTGAATTCCCTGTCGCAACTGTCGGATCTCTCAAAGCTCCCGTTGACTGTGATGATACCATTAGGTCCTGGCATCTTCATCTACAGGTAGGCGTAGTGTGGCACTGCCATGAACCTAGCGAACACGACACGTTCGAGGATGCAGTGGTACTGCGAGGGCCAGTCGATGACTTCGAAGCCGATGCGTTCACGTCGAAAGTGTTTCGGCATGCCAAAGATGACGTCGAGGTTGATTTTACCCAGAGGATACACGCCTTTGCCTGGGACGATGCCGCGGAATGTTGTGTCTGAGGCTTCCAGGCAGGTCAGAGGGATCCTCATTGCTCGCAAGGTACTCGCGAACATGAGGTTGATGCCGCTTCTGCTGTCCATGAAGATGTGGCTCATGTCGAAACCTCCAATTTGTGCCTCTAGGACGAGGGGACAATGGCCGGGACGAGGTACCTAGCGCGGGTGGTCGTGCTTATCAAAGGTAATGCAGGAGTCGCTTCCACTGAGGTACTCAATGGTGGACGGTGGTGAGTTTGTTGCCAAGTTGACTTGGCGAGTGATTGCCTTCTACATCCGATTCGAGGGTCATCCCTTTTGGATCATCATGGTACCCATGGCTCGTGGGTATGGCTCGCCTCCGTGGTGCTGGTCCGGCGCAGCTGCGTTTGGGAGTGGTCCAGGTGGTGGTGGCGGAGCTCCATGTGCCACAGCACCCGGGGTGGCTCCGTTGCCCCTGTTGACAGCGTCACGGTTCATCCAGGCTAAACCCTCATGAAGCTTGAGGAAACTCGCGGCAGCCCTTGAGGAGATGGCTGGACTTCTTTTTGCTGTCATGCTTGTCGATGTAGAAGTGTACGTTGCATGGCCCAGATAGCTTGTCCTCGATGGATGTTGCGGGTGCCTCATCGCGAGTGCAGTGATGCCATACTTGCGTGGTTTTCCCGGAGTCGCGGTATCCACCGCTGCGGTAGCCGTTGTTGCAGTTGTCGTCGCGTCTGTCGGCGTAGCCGGCTGCGACCATGTTGACATCGTCGCGGTCATCATAGATGCGCATGCGGCGTTTCCTTCGGCGGTCGCGTCTGCTACTTCATCGTTGGAGTGAACGCGAATTCTTCACTGAATCTTCTCCGTCTGCCCATCGATTCGTGATTTCCATCAGGTGGTCGATGGTTTTGGGCTTCGAGCGGCCCAGCTCCTCTCTGAGCTCTATCCAACGTACGGCACCGTTGAATGCATCAATCGCGTGATCCTCCGAGATATTTTCCGTGGAGTTCTTGATGATGGACCACCTCTGGATGTATGAGCGTAGCGACTCGCCTAACCTTTGCTGGCAGCATCTCAGCTCTTCGATTGATGCGGGCCTTTTGTAGGTGCCCTTGAAGTTACACACAAAGCTGTAGACTAGCTCTTCCCAACTGCGAATGGATCCACGTGGGAGGTTGTTGAGCCATGCTCGAGCGGCGCCCTGAAGCTGCAGCTGCAGGCATTGCATGGCCATGCTTCGACTCCCGCCATGGAGCCTGACGGAGGAGATATGATCCTCCAACCAGATTTTTGGGTCCTGCAGGCCATCAAACTTTGGGTTCTTTGATGGAAGCTTGAACACATCGGGCATTCGCTTTTGCCTAATGGATCTGTTGAAGCATATGGCGCCACATAGCTCCACGTCCTCGTCTTCTGAGTCAGTCGAACGAGCATGTTGCGCCCTTGACTTATCGATCTTGCACTGCGTGATGTCGTCACGCGTGTCGTAGTTGTGATCGTGTCGCCGTGAGCGGCGGCGTCAGGACAGATCGTGACTGTCGTCGCTGGATGAAGGTGAGGAGTAGCGTTTTGCTAGAGCCTTGCCCTTCTTCGGCTCTGGCATTAGCTCTTTGTCGAGAGCGGCCTCGATTAACCCCAAGCCTGCGATCGTAGATCGGTGCATGGCAGCTCGAGGATCTCCAGCTGGCGGTTGATTGTTGAGGAGGTACATGGTGGCCGCCGTTACCGCCGCCTGTGGTGTCTTTGGGACCATGTTGCCTCGGGTATCGACTGTCATAGAGCCGAAGTCGAGGACTTTTGCGGCTTCTATGCACTCCTGCTCGGTGAGGTGGGCCATTCGAGATCGTCTCTTGTTGGCCACGTACTCGTTGCCCTTGGAGGAGGATCCTCCGTGGGAGGAGAGTTCAACCCATCGGAGGCTCGACTCATTTGCCGCCTTTTTACGTGCTTCGAGTTGCGCGATTGTTTGTAGCTGGCATTTGTATTCCTCCTTGAGTAGCCAATGTTAGCCCATTAGCAATTCTTGCGACATGCCTAGAGGTAGGGGATTGCCTCACATAGCTTCTCGGCAATGGGCCCACTCGAGGTCGTTGAGCCTGATCACGATGCGCTTGCCGGTGTGCTCGTTGATCATGGTGGGAAGTTCGGGTGCCCCTTCGTTGTTGACGGGGGCGCCATTGTTGGGTCTGCCATTGGGTGGTCCGCCATTGGGTATGCCACCGTTTGGCGGGTCGGTTTTGTGGCCACCATTGCCCGTGTTGTCGCGATTGGCAGAGAAGTCGCCCGCGTTGATGACGGTGCACATGTAGTGGTTGGGGAAGCTGCTGCTCCCACAACTTTCAGATCTGGAGCCGTAGGCTCCTTCTTCGGTTGCCAGATCCCCTAGATCAGATTCACGACTATAGTCGTTGACCGTATTCTCGACTGTTGTCGAGGCATTGAGATCACTGAGGGTGCCGAGCGGCGGAGGGAACCATGATGCTGGAGCAATTGATGGTGTTGTCGGCTGGTCAGGCAGGCGAAGCGTGCCCATCTACCCAACTTGGAAGTGGAAGCTCCCGATCGCCAGGATGATTTCGTCGCCCACGGACTCGAAAGCCGGGCGAGTGGCCGGCGTGTGGATGGTGAAGTCGAACGCGTTGAAGAGCTGGTGAATCTCCGCTGTTGCAGAGTTGTAGATCGCAGTTGATGGGGCCGAAGAAGCCGCAACATCAGCACTCCCTCTTCCCACAGACGGCGCGAATTGACGATGGTTTAACTCATTGATACGTCCAAAACGTATCTACTTTCCCGAACACTTTTGCTATTGTTTCTCCTCTAAACTTGTGTGATTTGGATGCAACTAACACGGACTGACACTGTTTTCAGCAGAATTGCATTGGTGTCTACTTTTTGTGCAGAAAATCAACTATCAGGAAAAATCCCGGAAAATATGCCAAAAATCCTATTTCACCAGAAGACTCCCAGAGCCAGAATACGAGACGGATGGGGGCTGGGCCCAGGCCACACCACCTTGCCGCGCGGGCAAGCCCAGGCCGTGCCAGGGGGTGGTCTCGCCACCCTAGACTCCCCCTTGGTCTCCCTCTTTGCTTATAAGTAGCCTTCTGACCTAAAAACTTAGGGGGTTCGACGTTTTTCCAGAAGGAGTTCCGCTCCGCGCCACCACCATATTCCACGAAACAACACCAGAAACTCCGTTCTGGCACCCTGCCAGGACGGGGAATTGGAGGAGATCATCGCCATCATCATCACCATCACTTCTCCATGGACCATCCATGTTTCCCCCATCTATGAGTGAGTAATCCCCCGCTGTAGGCTATGGGGATTGTAGGGATTGGATGAGATCATTCATGTAATGGCATCAGATTGTTAGGGCATGGTGCCTAGTATCTTATATTAGTGCTTTCTGACTTTGTTGCGACTTTTTATGCTTAATGCTTGTCACTAGGGCCCGAGTGCCATGATTTCAGATCTGAACATGTTATTGATTCATTATGATAGTATTGTTTTTGGTCTTATCTGCAAGTTGTATACACACGTTGTTGTCCAGAACCAATGGCCCCAAAGTGACAGAAATCAGGATAACCGGAGGGAATGACTTTGATGTGAGGATCACATGTGTTCACGGAGTGTTAATGCTTTGCTCCGGTGCTCTATTAAAAGGAGCACCTTAATTGCCAGTAGTTCCCTTGAGGCCCCGCTACAAATGGGCTGGCAGGACAAAAGATGTTGTGCAAGTTCTCATTGCGAGCACGTATGACTATATATGGAACACATGCCTAGGATTATCTAGTACTTGGATGCTTTATCTTATTTATCTGCAATTGCCCTATGTTTTGATTGCCATGTGAATTGTCTTGTCCATGCAACGCCCGTCCATCCATCCCTATGCCTACCGCACTCGAATCCTACTATTTACTGCTATTGTTACTGTTGTCTTTACTTTACTACTGCTGCTGCTTTACTATTCCTACTACAAAATTGTTGCTACTGAAAAACTGCTGTGAGCAAGATTGTTTCCAGGTGCAGCTGAATTGACAACTCAATTGTTAAGGCTTATAAATATTCTTTGGATCCCTTGTGTCGAATCAATAAATTGGGTTTTACTTCCCTCGAAAATACTGTGATACACCCCCTATACTTGTGGGTCATCAAGACTATTTTCTGGCGCCATTGCCGGGGAGCATAACTTTATTTATTAAGTTCACTTGGATTCTCTATTGTTTGCTGCTATCCATCCATCATGGGTAAGTCTCGTGATGACAAGGTTCCAATTCTACCATCCACTACAAGAAGAGGTACGGTTCTG
Source organism: Avena eriantha (assembly GCA_910589775.1). Taxonomy (NCBI): domain Eukaryota; kingdom Viridiplantae; phylum Streptophyta; class Magnoliopsida; order Poales; family Poaceae; genus Avena; species Avena eriantha. The sequence goes on from OU342744.1 coordinate 330,334,860, forward strand.
AACACCTCTGTTGCTCTTGATTCACCATCTGTTATAAGTAAGCTCGTTACACCACCACATACACATGCTACACACACTACTACTACTGCTGAATCTGAAACTTCGGATGCTTATGATGCTGCTTCTACTGCACTTGATAAGAGTGGTTCATTAGGTCCTTTCCTAGATGCTACGATTGCTAGAACTATAGCTGGAAATACTGAAACTCCTAATGAAGACACTACCACACCTGTTAGTTCACCTGAGTCTAGTGAAAGTTATGATATTGAAGATGGTTATGTTGAGATGACCGATGAATTTATTAAAGAATGTAAAAACACCCATGATAGGAGCGCTGCTAAGAGTCTCCTTGAGAGGCGTACTATTAGACCCAGATTGTCTCCTGTTGCTAAGTTTGCTGCTTCTCCCATAAATATTAAAGATAAATATTATGATTTCTCTCTCGATCTATCTTACATAGCTATTGTTGAGAAAGAACCTTTTTGTGGGACTAAGAATGAAAGTGCGGTAGCACATATGAATGAACTTTCTACCATGAGTGGCTTGTTTTGTGACGATATTAAGATGCGTACTTACTTTGTTGCTAAGATTTTCCCCTTTTCACTGAAAGGAGAAGCTAACACTTGGTTTAGTAATTTACCTCCTAGATCTATTGATAGCCCTGATTGCTTGATTAGTACTTTCCTCCAGAAATATTTTCCTCCTAGTGCTAGACATGCTATTTTGTAGGAACTTTTTGATTTTAAACAGGGAGAAAAAGAGGCACTGCCTGAATCTTGGGCAAGGTTTTGTGCTTTGATTCATGCACATGCTGGAAGTCCATTACCTAAGAATGAGCTTCTTGATATATTTTATAATGGACTAACTGAAGAATCTAGGACATACCTAGATAGTTGTGCTGATTGTGTTTTTAGGAATAGGAATCAAAAGGAAGCTAAGGAATTAATGGCTAAAATAAGTAAGAACTATGAGGATTGGAATCCTCCTGAACCAGCTATACCTGAAGTAATTATACCTGAACCTACTATACCAGTGCCTATTACAACATCAAAGAAGAGGGGAGTTATTGAATTAAATGATAAAGTCATGAAGGAAGCTACGAAATGTCTTAAGGAGAAGGGAATTAAAGTTGCAGATGTCAAGAATTTACCTCCTACAGAAGAATTATGTAAGCCTATTCCCTACTCACCCACTATTGAGGTACACTCTCTCCAACACTTTGATGAAGGTGATATCCCTTACTCTAAACCTCCTGATCAATGCTTAGAAGAATTCGATATCTTTATTATTAACCAAGATAATTTTAATAAAAGGGTGCAAAATCATCTAATGGAAAACACTAGAGCTATTGTTGAGTTGAAAGATATTGTGGAAAGAACCTCTAATGATGTTAAAATGATTGTTAAACACTTTCAAATGGTTCAAACTCAAATAGATCAACTCGTTAAAGTGCAAAAGACTTGCTAGTTAATGCTGCTAAAGAAAAACATGCTGATGAAATTAGAACTAGAAGTGGTGTTGCTACCCAGGATCCTCTTTATCTTGAGGGGCATCCCAAAAGAATTGAGCAGGATTCTCAACAACCTGAAAATAGTGTCTCTACTCGTAAGAAAAGGAAAAAGAAACATAAAACTATTGTAGAACCCTCTGAACCTGCTATAGATCCTAATAGTATATCTATTTCTGATACTGAAACTGAAAGTGGTAATGAAGAAAATGAAGCTCCAAATGATGAAAAAGTTGAAGAAGAACCTGAGAAGCACACTAAGAATACTAAATACACTAAAGAAGATTTTGTTGCTAAGAAACATGGTAGTGAAAGAGAGCCTTGGGTCCAAAAACCTATGCCTTTCCCTGATAAGAAACACAAGTCAAAGGAAGATGAACACTATAATAAGTTTTTTGAGTGGATGAAACCTTTATTCCTGCAAATTCCTTTGACTGATGCTATTAAATTGCCTCCTTACTCAAAGTATATGAAGGATATTGTCTCGAATAAAAGGAAGATCCCTAATGAAGAAATTTCTACTTTGCTTGCTAATTATTCCTTTAATGGTAAGGTTCCTAAGAAACTTGGAGACCCAGGGATTCCAACTATCCCTTGCTCTATTAAGAATAGTTATGTTAGAACGGCTTTGTGTGATTTGGGAGCTGGAGTTAGTGTTATGCCTTTCTCTCTCTATAAGAGGCTTCAACTAGAAAAATTAATACCAACTGATATATCTTTGCAAATGGCTGATAAATCTACCACTATTCCTGTTGGTATACGTGAGGATGTACCTGTTCAAGTGGATCATAATTGCTTGATATTAACTGATTTTGTTGTGCTTGAAATGCCTGAAGATGATAATATGTCTATTATTCTTGGGAGACCTTTTCTTAATACTGCAGGAGCTGTTATTAATTGTAATCAAGGAAAGGTTACTTTCAATGTTAATGACAAGGAATATACTGTCTATTTCCCCAAAAAGATTGAAAGGACTTATGATTTTAATTCAATTGAACATGTTGAGGGCATTCAAGTTGGAGAAATATATTGTCCCATACCAAAAGAAAATTTTGAAACAATTATGATTGGGACCATTGCTATCAAGGTTGAGGTAACATAATCATTAGTGGAATACAAAGTTTTGTCTCACATGGAATTGTTTTGGTAGGAAGACCTGATCAACCTTGTTAACAAAAAGATTTCATTGAACAAAACGATGTTTTCACCGTGATTATCCCCGTTTACTTTTATTCTATCCATTTTAGTTTTTGTTTTTGTTTAGTTTTCTTTGTTGTTAGTTGCTTGCATGTTAGAGTGTCTTAGAACTTCTGTAGTTCTAGCCTTGTTTTGTCATTGCATCATTTCAAAAAAAGAAAATATGTCAGTTAGAAAATCATTCTTCTATACCCGAAAAATGCCCAAAAATTAAGTGTCTCGAAAAATTCCAAAAAATCCATATTAATTTTTTACGTGAAAAAAGGGGCAGAGGAGTGCCTGGGAGGTGCCAGGGGGACCCACCAGGCAGGCACACCACCTGGTGGCGCGGCCTGCCCTGGGTGGCGCCATGCCATGGTGTGGGCCACCCCTGGCCCTCCACTAACTCTCTCACCTGCCACTTTTTCTCTCTCCCGAGTAAGCTCCAGTTCATTGCTCAAAATCACGTTCTTGCTATGCTTGCTCTCGATTTTTTCGATCTCCTTTCTCAACCCATCTTTGTTGCTGAAATTTGGAGCACTTGTTCTTTGATATGTGACTCCTCCCCTTGTCCAAGTAGATTTGTGTTTAGTGGATTATATCTTGAATATTTTGCTGCTGTGGGTGACATGTTATGAGAGCTTGTAAGCTTGTTTGATGCTTAGAGATATAGTTTTGATGCATGTTTAGGCCTCTTACAAGTCCCTATGAGTAGTATCCTTCATTATATTCACTTTGCAATCACTTGTTTAATAGGTGTTTAAATTTCAGAATATCAAGCATGAACAACCATACCTTTGGAGAGATATTTGAGAGGGATGTGCCTAGGAGGTCGAGCCCCTCAAGATCAACATCTCCGTTTAGGCCATCATACAACGAAGATCTCATTGCAACTCGTATTGGTAATGAAAGGGATGATGGGGATGCTCACCCATCTACTTTTCCTTGTTTTACTTTCTTACAAGCTGCAGGGTTTCTTGATGATTTCTTGCTATTGATTGAGAGGGTTGGTTTGACCTCATATATGCAAGATGAGAGTGAGCAATACGCTATGCTCACCAAAACCTTTGTTGAGAGCTTCACGTTTACTAACACGTCCTATCAGTCAACTGTCTCTTTCAAAATTTATAATCTGCTCTTTACCATACCTTTGGAGAGATTTTGTAGTATTGTAGGTGTAAGCATGACAGGGACCGTGAAAAAGATTCAAGGGCGACCCGCTGATTTACTGGAACTTTACCGAGGGGTGACCAATGATGATGACCGCGTGGCACAGCGTGGAAAGATAAGAAATATCCAACTCCCTGCTCTTAGATACTTTGCATACTATCTTGCTACTAGCGTACTTGGTAGGGAGAACACAAGTAATATCTCCAACTATCATTTAGCTTTCCTTGCTGCCGCGCTCAACAATGATACTCGGTACAACCTTGGCTCGCTTATTGCTCGCCGCCTAGCTGCTAGGGGGCCTATCTATGGGGGCATCATTGCCTCATGTATGGTCAACACATTAGAGATTTTAGTGGACCCCAATGATACTGTATTGGCACCACAAAGGCTTGACCTTGTTGCTATGAAAACTCATCATTTTGTCACTGCTGATTCTGATTTGGATAGTCCAGTATATAGGATGCTGTTTACTGACGGGGATGAGAGGGAGATCCCTTTGCCACAATCTTCTTTGTTTAGTGTTCACAGGAGACCGTGGTCGCGCTCCAAGGAGGAGGTGGACGAGCAGCTTCGCTTGCTGGGCTTCCACGAGCAGCACCAGGAGGATGTACCCTCCTACGATCACTCCGCACATTACGGAGGGACGTACTCAAGTTCGCACCAGGACGAGGGTACTTCCTCGTCATACTATAGTGACACGTCATCCTGGCCGGCTTGGGATTGATACCCACTTAGGCCAAAAGCCTAGGCTTGGGGGGAGGTACGCCGACATCGCACTCATCTCCTTATCATGTTGCGTCGGTACTTTGTATATTCATATTTTGTTCTCTTTTTAGTTTTTGTTCTTTCTTTGCTTTTGCTTTCTAAAACACAAAAAGGCCAAAAATATTTCTTTTTTTTCTCTTTGGTTTGCTTCTTCTTCTTTTCGCCTTAGTTTGTTTTTCCCTTTTTGCTTTGTTTGAACTATTCAAAAAACCCAAAAAGATTTTGCTTTGCTTGTTTTTCCTCTTTGGTTCTTGTTTTAAAAATCGAAAAAACAAAAATATTTGTCGTTCTTCTTTGGTTTTGTGAGTTTGCTACAGGGTTCGGCAGTCCTCAGTGGATATTGGTTTCATATTATTATTCAAGCCACACAAGTGAAGAGCAATAATGAGGATTAATGACAACTTGAGGTGTGGTAAGAGGCTGGTAATGAACTCTACTTGTTTTCATTTTTGTACATATACTCATCATTGTGGGCATGCTTAGCCTGTTCGTGTACGGTGTATGTTATCTTTGGATGCTTAGTAGTTCTTGCTTTCGTATGATTAGTTCCAGCTTGCTAATAGTTTGTAGCATGTCTTATGAATATTTGCTTGCATTACTCTATTCATAACTTGGTATGACAACGTGGTATCCTCCTCTGAATGTTTCATTTGAATTGACTTGGCACATGCTCACGCATGCACATGACTAAAATAATCAGTTAAGCCTCGATGAATTATTTTGCCTTGAGGATCTTGAATCACTTTCATGCCATGCCTAGTCCTGTTTTGTTGCAAGCATGATTATGCCAGCTATTGCTCTCTCGTCTGTCGCTCCCTTACTATTGCTAGCCTTCACCTTCACTAAGTATGTTTTACTCATGTTTCCAACTCCCCAAAACCAAATATTGCCAAAGTGTCCATCATACCTATTAGCATCGTTTGCTACTTCCGTGCATATTCAATATTCCTTGTTTTCTTCCGAATAAAAGCTTGTTATGAGAAAGTTAGTTAGTAAAGCTCTCACAAACTTGATGGCACACTTTATTTTCTTGCATTTAATAAACTTGAACCATTGCGTCCTTCTTTGTTGCGTACATGCTTGCGCTTTATGAGTTGAAGTTAGCAGAACCATGTATCATGGGGAACGCTTTCAACATTTCATTGGTACTTAGTGCCTCGTTGATATCATGTTCTTTTGCGTATGGATCCTGGCGGTGTGAAATAAAAGTGGAACTTGTAAGATCATGGAGTTTGTATATATGTTAGAGAAACGCCTGGGCCGCTAGCCTAAGCCATGCCTAATCATGGTGGAAAGTTGCAGCATAACCATAATAAGCATTCTATGAAGCATCCTCAATAAAAATCTATGCACATAGTAAATAAAAGATCGCTGAGTTGCTCATTGTCTGCTTGCCTTGTCATTTTGATTATGGGATAGCTCCTGTTTCATGTGCAAGGGGTACCCTGTTGGCGGTTCTCTATGATACATATATACTTACAATGACAAGAGCTTACTTGTGACTGAAGTTGAGTAGCACGAGGATCGTTCTTCGTAAGTAAGGGGCATGAGACTTTGATTTATAACTTGTCAAGCATATCCTCTTAGTTGTGTCACTTTAACCTTAATCACCTTAAAGATGCTTATGATAGGGGCAATGAGAGCTCAAAGCTAATGAGTACCATACTTTCAGCATTTGGAAGCTTTTCAAATTATTCAAAACCTTTTCTTTTACTTGTTGGGTCTCCACATATTCTTTGAGAACCTTCTTGAGAGCATAGTTTTCATTCTTTGTGCTTGTCTCAAAACTTGATTATTTGTGTTATGACTTGGATGCTTGTATCTTTGACATCTTTACTTCTAGTCTTCACCTGAACTTCAGAGGTGCCTTAAATCAAAGGCAAGCGAGATACCACTCTATCATACCTTTTTATGAGCATTGTAATGTTGCTTATGTTTATACTTCATGCTACTTATTATTTTTGAGTTGGAATCTCTCATAGCTTGCAATGCCTATTAAGTAAACTTAGTTGCGTACTCCTTATTATGAATTGTTTAAGTAGTTGATCACATGCTGAGAATATATACATCATATGAAGCAAATGTGTTCGTGGAAGTTCTTTTGTCGCACTCAGTTTTCAACTGAATTGCTTGAGGACAAGCAATAAGCTAAGCTTGGGGGGAGTTGATACGTCCAAAATGTATCTACTTTCCCGAACACTTTTTGGTATTGTGTCTCCTCTAAACTTGTGTGATTTAGATGCAACTAACGCGGACTGATGATGTTTTCAACAGAATTGCATTGGTGTCTACTTTTTGTGCAGAAAATCAACTATCAAGAAAAATCCCGGAAAATATGCCAAAAATCCTATTTCACCAGAAGACTCCCGAAGCCAGAATACGAGATGAAGGGGGTCTGGGCCCAGGCCACACCACCTTGCCACACGGGCAAGCCCAGGCCGTGCCAGGGGGTGGTCTAGCCGCCCCAGACTCCCCCTCGGTCTCCCTCTTCGCCTATAAGTTGCCTTTTGACCTAAAAACTCAGGGGGGTTCGACGTTTTTCCAGAAGGAGTTCCGCTCCGCCGCCACCACCAGATTCCACGAAACAACATCAGAAACTCCGTTCTGGCACCCTGCCAGGACGGGGAATTGGAGGAGATCATCGTCATCATCATCACCATCGCTTCTCCATCGACCATCCATGTTTCCCCCATCTATGAGTGAGTAATCCCCCGCTGTAGGCTATGGGGATGGTAGGGATTGGATGAGATTGTTCATGTAATGGCATCAGATTGTTAGGGCATGGTGCCTAGTATCTTATATTAGTGCTTTTTGACTTTGTTGCGACTTGTTATGCTTAATGCTTGTCACTAGGTCCCGAGTGCCATGATTTCAGATCTGAACATGTTATTGATTCATTATGATAGTATTGTTTTTGGTCTTATCTGCAAGTTGTATACACACGTTATTGTCCAGAACCAATGGCCCCAAAGTGACAGAAATCAGGATAACCGGAGGGAATGGCTTTGATGTGAGGATCACATGTGTTCACGGAGTGTTAATGCTTTGCTCCGGTGCTCTATTAAAAGGAGCACCTTAATTGCCAGTAGTCCCCTTGAGGCCCCGCTGCAAACGGGATGGCAGGACAAAAGATGTTGTGCAAGTTCTCATTGCGAGCACGTATGACTATATATGGAACACATGCCTAGGATTATCTAGTACCTGGATGCTTTATCTTATTTATCTGCAATTGCCCTATGTTCTGATTGCTATGTGAATTGTCTTGTCCATGCAACGCCCATCCATCCCTATTCCTACCGCACTCGAATCCTACTGTTTACTACTATTGTTACTGCTGTCTTTACTTTACTACTGCTGCTGCTTTACTATTCCTACTACAAAACTATTGCTACTGATAAACTGCTGTGAGCAAGATTGTTTCCAGGTGCAGCTGAATTGATAACTCGGTTGTTAAGGCTTATAAATATTCTTTGGCTCCCCTTGTGTCGAATCAATAAATTGGGTTTTACTTCCCTCGAAAATACTGCGATACACCCCCTATACTTGTGGGTCATCACTCATCAATGCCCATTGTTATTGACTTGGGTTTTGAAGAAGGAGGGAACGTTGGAGATGTCTATCGGCTAGCAAACAAGCACACAGGGGACTCGAAGATTTACCCAGGTTTAGGCCTCGTAGAGGTCCCTACTCCTGCTTGTCTACTCATGGAATTATCGAAGGAATTGAGGATTACAATGGTCCACAGATGCAATCTGGCGAGGGTTGTGGAAACTAGGGTTGCGTGTGTCCTCCTCGCCGCCCCTCCTAGCCTTTATATAGATGGGCTAGGTCTCGGGTAGCAGGTCGAGTCGATTACAGGTTAAGATTTTTCCCTTTGAACTTTCTATCTTTAAGTTCTTCTTGTTCTTCAAGCAATCGAGAGTCCGTAGGCTACTCGAGTTCTGTGTTTGGGTCTTGGCGACATCATGGGCTTCGCCGTATCTGGACCATATATGCCAAACTCGAGTACTTGTAGGGTATACCCATGTCAGAGTGGGTCGCACATATTAGCTAAACAAATAAAAAACAACTATCTAACGAAATCCCCATCATTCTTCCTCACCCAATTACCACCGCCGCCACCGCCGGTGGGAGAACCCTCTCCCGTGGCCTCGCTCGCGGCTGAGCGCCACCATCATGCCCACCAGCTCAAGGTTGAGATCCGCCATCGCTCCCCTATGCCCTCCCCACTTGCCACGTCCTCTTTCTCCCCGTACTGCTCTCTCCACAAGCACCCACAAATAGGGACCATAGTGGCCACGACCAGGGAGGCGTGGCTGGGGGTGGCCAGAGGCACGCGACAAGGGATGGCCAAGGGAGGCGCGGGGGCGGCCAAGGGACGTGACGAGTGCGGTCGAGGGCGGGATGGTGTGGGGCACGGGCAAGCGACCTCTAGCGCGTGGCGTTGGCGCGGGGTGGGCTGCGTAGGGCGGGGCGGACAGGCGAGCTCCGACGCAGGGCAGGCTTTGGCGTGGGCATGCGAGCTCCGGCACAGCGCGGGATGAGCTCCGGGGAGGCGGGCCTGGCCGGGGATGGGACATGGGCGACGCTCAATGGGGATGGTGAGCAGGCTGGCAGCGGCTCGCAGGGGTGATGGTGGGGCTCCACTAGGATGGAGACCGCATTTATTTTACTTTTTCTAATTTTTTATTTTTTAATTGGGCTAACATATAGGACTGTGTCCACGTACATATGGGTCCCGCTGTCAGTTGCTCCGTCAATTTGCGTTTAATTTTTTTTGCGAAAACCTAGTCAAAATATGGTAGATTTTTGTCCACAAAACATATAATTGTAGTACCAAAGTTGAAACCGTAAAGTGGTTATTTTATGGTAACAATGTATCCTCAGAGTTAATTTCAAACTAGATCATGTAGGCACGCGTTGCCGCGTCAGTCTATTAGAAATATATAATATTAGGAAATGATATAAATTTATTTAGAGTCATGTTAATAACTATTATGAGGTACACAGAAAATTTGCCAAGTCATCATCTTCAGGCGTTAGAGCTCCCCTTTTAGGGGGTCTCAACTGCAACAAGAGTATGATGAAAAACTGCAACAAGAGCAAAATGTCTTTAGTTTTCAAACCACGTTGTCAATGGTTCAGTTTAGATCCAATCCACGGAAATATTAAGAGAATGCATGAAATTACCAACAAGGATAGATCAGTGCAAAATCATTGAAATAGTAATGGTTCATGATAAAATCTCCATTTGTTTCTTTACATGAGATACCACCACCTCAAAATGAAGAAGATCCAATTTTAGTCAACTTCTCTCACATCCTTACCATCTACTGGTTTTCCATATAGTGCAAATAATCTTGGCAAAATGAATGAAGTGAAATACACAAAGAACACTGAGTAAAAAAAAATTACCCTCTTCTAAGTGTACTTGCTGCTCCACGTGCTGCAGGAGCATCTCCGTTCAGTATTCTATGTAGAAATTTCAGTCGTGTAAGTGTACTTGTTGCTCCATGTACTGCAGGGGCAGACGCGATGCCAAACTATCACCCTTTTATTTCCCAATCCTAAGCACCATAGCTGTGAGGGAAGCCATAGCCGATGCGCGAACAGAGGATGGGGATGAAGCGGCGATCAGACTTAGGGTTGACATTGGGGGAAGTGGGTCACAGGAAGGGGGGATGGATATGCATCTCACGTATCCCTTGTTGATCCACATGGCCAAGAGCACGTCGAGGGGAGAGGCTAGGCGCGATGGCGGAACATCCTCTCCAGTCCCATGTCATCGACTTTCACAGGCATCGCGGCCTAGGAGAGAGTAGGCAGCGGCATCCTAATCGAGACAGGATCCGCCATCGCTGTCTCTAATAGGGTTAGGTAGTACGGGAGGGGAAGGGGAGGGTCGTGTGGCATGAGAATGAAGAGCTCAGGAATTTCCTGATGATATGAATGGGCTCAATGCACAAGCCAAACTAACAAGAGTGGGTTGCTACAACAGTTTTGGCCCAATTCACCAGAGAATGTCAATTTGATGTATAGAGACCCATCCCCTAGGGATAACTGGGCCAATTCGGGAGCGTAAGTAGCACAAGTAAATCAGACGGCTAAAACTGGTTTCATGTGACGATCGGACGGTCAAAAACATACAAGTCGTGAGGGAGCTCCCTTTTGTCCCAGTTATAATATCCCTAATGAGGCTGAAAATTCTTCTGCACCTTGCTCTAAGTACAATCAGGCATTAAAAGTTCGGCCAAAAACCAAAGGCACGAGAAATGCTCCAACAGTACATTCTGTAGCATCATACTAAAAGTATGCTAATTAATCTACACCAAAAAAAATTGAGAGAGGTCAGAGTTGTATAAGAAGTGTTTGTTACCTTACAAACCCCATTTTAATTCCTAATAATGAAACTGCCTAGTACAAACTTAAAATTATATGAGTGATTGTTGGGCATCAACCATAGAACCAAAAAAGAAAGCAACAGCTGAGAAAATATCTTACGGAGTTCAAATAATTGTACAAGTGGTATAAAGAGCAGAAGAATTCGCCCTTGTAAAACTAGTTCTTGGTTCCACTTTTTGCTGCAATGAGATCGAAGTAAAGATCACATCATGCTTTCAAAGGCTTTCTATTCTCTTCCCTCAACCGTATCCTCCCGCTACATGAACTGAGAGGGCGTCGTGTTGCTCCGGCCCAAACCGAAGCCGCTCTCATTAGCGCTCATTAGCGCTGCCGACGAGGGTAGGCAGAGGGGAGGTGTTGGATGTAGATGTATGGTGTTTAGGCGTAGGTGTAGTCCCCTAGTGGAGTTTTGGAGCAGAGCTAGGGATCTAGGCGGCCGGATCCTAGGCGTCGAGCTCTTCCTCTTCTTGTTGATTCTCTTCTGGTGGGAGGCCAGCAGTGAGAGTGGAGTAGTTGTCTCCACAAATAAAAGGGCTGATGCGGCTACTCCGGTGGTGTAGAGGTGCTGCGCGGCGGACACCCTCCTAGTCAGCTGTGGAAGCGGGGCAAGGGGAGGGGAAAATCAGCGCTTGGTGTGGTATGGTGTTCCTCTTGTCCAGCCGTGGCGGCAAGGAGGAGGAGCAACGTGAGGCACCTTCCTCGGCATCGTGTGGTGGCTGGGTCATGTCTTGCCTTCCGATTCTGGTGGTGGCGGATGGTCGGGCTTCTGTTCCTCTTCCTCGTGTGTGTTGTGTGATACAAGACGGGGTAAGAGGCCCTAGGTCCTATCGTCCTGGGACTCGGCAGGCTGGTTGTGGGTGGTCTATTCCTGTGATGATGCTTCGACGCGGCATCAAACAGACATTGGCTAAGATTTCTGGGCAGCTTCCATGGTGGAAGGGAAAGGGATCGCTGTAGATGAGGCCCCTAAATAAGCGTCTGGTCTCGGTTCTTCTTCGGGCCATTCTTTTTCGCCTACCTCCTCCTACCCGTGGAAGGAGTGGTGAGCCTGACGGCGGGCCAGCTAGCACTGCTGGCGCCGGGAAAGATCCCTTTGATGCAGGATGCTTCTGCTCTTCATGTCTTCTTCTTCCTCAAGTAGGCGTGGTGGTTGCGGTAAATGGGGCCAACGACTAAATAAGAAGCAGCGTCAAGAATAATGGACTTGGGAAGTAGTCTTCTTGACCACCAGCTCGGTGGCGGGTCAAATCAGTACGACATCCAAGGCCATTACTTGGCCTATCCAGAAGCCGGTGAAGGGCTCCAACATTTTTTCAACCTCCTTGGTGAGGCCCCTCTCAGAGTCTAATGCGGTATATCTCGTCTGCACGGAAGCAAGTGGTTCCGTCCCCACTTCCGAGTGTGACGGCTGCATATCTGACTTCCGACTCGGTGGTGGAGAAAGAGATGGACCGGTTTGCATATTTTACATCTCTTAGTGAGGGATATTCTACATTTACCAGGGACCTATGTGTTATTTTATTTTTATGGGGTCCTTTTGTAACATCCCAGGGTTTTAGGTCAGAAAGGGAGAGACCACAGGTGTGTGCATTGCATTCATGCATCCGAAAATCCGAAGAATTTTCGCGCGAAACTAAAAGAGGTATAGGGGGTCGAAGTCTCTCTTGTTCTAATGAAAACATTAGGGCAAGTGCGATGGATTTCTACATGACCTCTATGTATTATCTGTGTTTTGGGGAAAACAATTCAAGTGTGTTTGCTATTCAAATTTGAATATTCAAATGATATATTGGAATTCAAAGAAATATGAAAATTAAAATATAATTAGTAATTGAAATTCAATGATAATAAAGTAATGAATCTTCATTTATAAATAAGATACACCATTCACAAGTTCCAAATTATAAAAGAGGAGAAAATTTAACTTTATTAATAATATACAATATTACATTATCTTTACAATATTCAAAAAAATAAAACAACATTACAAAAGAATAACAAATAGAAAACCCTAAACTATTTTCCTAACTATTTATCTGTCCTCTGTTCTTCAATTCTTCTTATTCTTCATCCCTCCAACACAAAACAAAACAATAGACAAGAAAAGTAAAATAAAAGGATAGGTGTTTTGATAGTAATTACTCTCAGTTTGGCAATGTGATGCATTTCTAAACACATCATTGAGTATTTTAGAAAAGGGGGGCCAAAGAGTAGTATATGTTCTTATTTAATAAATTGCCTCACTCTAGCATCATCGGCAGGGGCAAGTTTCACCATCAGATGATCCACTTGGCAAGTACAAGGAAATAGCCAAGTTAAAGAAAATGATCTTTCTACTTGGGATCATCCACAAGCAATAATACATGCATACAAACTTGCACCCAGTGGGACCTAGTTGTAAGCATCATACACATCCATGCAAATAGATGTGTTTTCAACACAACAAGGGAAGCATCATGGGGTAAAACAAAGAGGGCAACCGTAGTAAAGCTTCTAGTAGCATAACTCCATCTCATCCACTCCAGTTAACAGCACCACATCCATTTCTCCTAATAACTTCAACGCCACATTCATCTCCATTTGATCACCACAATTCCACCACAAGAACATCTATTCTTACTAGTTCATCACTAAGATCCATGTCCATCACATCACAGCCAAATCACTGAGTAGGGCTTACTAAATAAATCAAGAAGAAGGCTAGGATCATCTCTGGAGGAGAAAGGCTCATCAACAATAGATCAAGGAGCCAACAACAGGTCATGGAGGAGGAGATCTAGGTGCCAAAAGGAGCAACTGGAGTTAAACCAGAAGCAAAAGGAGAAGCATGCCACAAGTTTTTGTTGTAGCTAATCAAAATCCACCACCACAACATCAACAAGCAGATTTGTCCACTCCCCAATTGCAGGTTGATATTCCAAAAGCAATTATAACATCTGTTCTTAATAGTTCATCTTAGAAAAGGTTATAGAGAGGGAGAGCTCTCAGATCCAAATAGCGTGCTATGTGAATCTCATCATTGAGATACAAGGGGAACACAAGTCAATATCTATTCTTATCAGTAAAAGAGGGGCCTTCGTCTTTGCATCACTGGCAGCTAACCATGAAGCTTAGCTAGTCAAATAAGCAGCAGATCATGCATGTGATCTGTGCTACTATGCACACTCACAGGGAGGCTCCAAAGTAGAAATATCAATCTAGCAGAAGCAACTAGCTTAGATAACTACATAATTTGCAAGCCATCATATTATTTTGACAAAAAATTCCTAGTTTCTTTATTTTAGGAATCATATATCTGGATATTAAGCTATTTAGTAGATAATGAGAATCTACTTTGAATACCCCTAACTCATATTTTCCCAAGATCTTGCATGTGCATGATCTGATCATCTATAGCTCATTCAAAACCATCTGCAAGCAACTAAATAAAAGTACAAATCATTTCCCTAGCCATCTTTTGCTAGGAATCATATGCTCAAGCTTAAGGCTGTCAAATCAAGTTCACATGATCAAGGCCACTAGCTCAAGTAAAATAACATCTACAAGCAACACAAATATGGATCTAATCATTTTCCTAGCCAATTCAACTAGAAATCATTCTAGTATTTTTTTTCAATATGGACATAATATATCCAAATTCCACATATTATGGACCAAATGGTTAGTCACAGATTGACGTGGTGTTAACACGTCAATGCCCATGGTTGACGGACTTGGGTTTGAGGAAGAGGGGAGTGCTGGAGGATTCTTTCGGCTAACAGACAAGCAAATTAAGGGACACGAAGTTGCCCAGGTTTAGGCCCTAGAGGAAAACCCTACTCCTGCTTGTCTGCTCTTGATTATTGATAGAACCGAAGGTTTATAGGGTGCCTTGATGGCGATGGAGCACATATGTAATCTGGTGGTGTATGAACTAGGGTTTTGTGGTGCCTCTCTCAATGCCCTCTCATGACCTTTATATGGGAGTCCAGGTCTTAGGATGGCAAACCGAGTCGATTACAAATCAGGGTTTTTTCCTTTATACTTCCTATCTACTCTTTACCGCATCCTCCAATGAGTCGCACCTCCACGACCTTGGGCCACCCGAATCTTCATGGGCTTTATTTATAGTGTAGGATTCTCTTGGGCTGAACCACATAGGCCATTCTTGGGTACCCGTAGGGCATACCCATGTCACAGATCCTTATGGAACCCAAGGTTCACTATCACATTAGCATGTAGTCAACTACAAACTGAATCTTTTGATTCAGGTAACATTTGCAACCCTTAATGTATTGTCTAGAGTTGACATAGAGGCATAAACCTAGGAATTTAGCAAAAGCATTAGCACCAGTTTAAGTAAGGCCACTACCAACTAAATCAAAATTTTACTACCAAGAATAAACCTATCTGATTGAGCAACATATGCTCAACAACATCATAACCAAACCATCGCGAGCTACTGACTAGGAGTGTATGCAAGACCTAGGCCTCAATTAGGGTAAAACCAGGATTACTAGAAATGCTAAATCAACCACCACATCAAGATATAATTGATACCTTCGATCCAGATTTACGGATGCAGTGTAGTAGCTTTTTCCCTAGTAGACCTAGGTTTAATCGAACCTTGGGAAACAATGCTAAAAGGAAATTAAATAAGGCACGTCTACAAGTGTTTGTTTGTTTTACCTTTATTTACTAGACCTCTCTAGTTTACTTTAGAACCTGGGTTGTTTCAATGGATGGATATAGGCCAGGGTTGAAGATTCACCTACAGCTACACATCATATGGGATAAAGATAGTAATACGCATATTCATGTGTAATGATTTAATAAAGATAAAATTTGTGGGAACACATCCTGATATACTAGAGCCCCTATGAGTCACAGTCATAGCAATAGTCTTTTTAAGATCTAACTGTTGCACCACAAAATACTGGGCTACAACAATTATTAAGTGAAAACACGAATCAAAACCTTAAGAAGTGATGTTGCTGTTGTTCCCAAATGAATCGCTAAACGAAGACTGTACTACCCTTTCTGTCACTGGGTTTCCTATGAGATCTCCACTCACCAAGTATCTTACCTCAAGCCTATATCAATCTCTAGGTTCTTGGATACCTACAAGTCCATACATCGATACAAGAGACAAACAAACAAAGATACAAACCTATATTCAATCAATACACAATACTCCCATGGATTAGATGCACATAATAATCGCTGCAAGGTTTCACCCCAACCCGCAGCCCGTGAGGACTACTCACTCATAACAATAAGATCAAGGATAGAAAACATTGTGCTGCAAAATACTTATATTGAAATCAAATATTCTTACAATGATCACTGAATCACAAGGATATCTCAAGTACAAGCTAATGGTTATGGCTATGGAGAGGATGGATAGTGAGAGCATGAACTATGGTGGTAGATCTCTTTTGGTGGTGTTGTGATGCAATCTGAGAATGGTGGCCATCTGCTCGGCAGCTAGGACTTCAAAATATGTAGGTGCCTTCACAAAAGTCGTAGGGTTTGACGAGACGAGGCCAACACCACCTAGTACATGCGGGCTGTACGGGTGGTCCTTTCTCGTACCAGTGGTCATTAACGCCTCTGTCGACTAGTTTTTCCTCCATGATTGCTTGAATGTGTAGACTTCCTCAAAATCTTCATTAATAGCTCCTGATTTTGTCTTAAAGGCATGATTTTCTGCACAACACAATTCAAAGCAAGGGATTGCACATCTTTGCAATAATTAGTCATTAGTAGCAAGGCTATAGAGATTCTTGGTCAATAACTTGACTAAAAATGAAGTTTAAACGCAGGGAAAGATGACTATTTTCACAGGCATCCACTTTCGCAAAGCTCAAACCTTGATCGTCCTTGAGCAAGAAAGCAACAAAACCATAAAGAACTCGACGTTTATACTGAAATAACGAGAGTATGAATTTACTTATGGTTGGTAGTCATATGTATCTAGAACTTCGTCCATTTGAAAAGCTCATCAAAGTTAGAGAGATGCCAAGAATACTATACGAGCTTTGATAACTCAAAACAATCAAAGTAGAGTTTTAATATAAGTATGACCAACTAGAAGTGTAACAATCAATCCAATTTCTTTATTTAACTCTCAGCCTGCCAAGGAACAATAGAGTGTTTTATAATATCATAATTTAGTAAGAGAGATCTTGTCCTAAGTAGCATAATAGTGGAGTGTCTTATGATGCCCACATCAGTAAACCAAGACTATCAAAACACTACTCTTCCAATCATTATCTTTCAAGAAATTTCATAGAGTAGTAATGAGACCATGCCAAAGACTGTTTTGTGTGGATCTTTATTTTGCAAGGGTAATTCTCAACAAGGATCAATGAGTGATTATTTTAACAACATTTTGCGCAGCCTTCAAGAGTACAAATACTTTTGCCCATTACGGTGACAAGTACCACCCATGTCGTCAACTCAGCCAAAATCAAGGGTTATACCATTGATCGTTCATAGCCCAGCAGAGTTGTTGGCATCCAAAGGTGTGCATCAAAAACATATAAACTTTTTAAATAGTATCACATTTTTTATCCACAAGGTTAGCTTTGGCATGAATCACTATGGGGTTAAGTATCTTCAAAGGTACACTCTTAAGACAATCACTTATCAAACAAGTCATAAATTGGAGACTTTCTCTTGTTGTACCTGTTTGGCAATATTATTTCCAAGGAAAGACTCGGTTAACTACAAGAACTAGAGCAAAAGCTTCCACAACTAATTACTCATGCAAATAAAAAGTTTTACTCTAACTATTTTGAATTACTCCCACTAGCTTATCATCTTATCAAATCAACTAACTAAGATAAATAATTAAAACTTCTAAAGTATGAGACATAAGACATGTTGGGTCCACAACATAGAAAACAATTTTTTTTCCTATGATGAGAACTACATGCCAAGATCTATCTACTAGGTACAAAGCAACGGGTGGACATACATCCAACGAGAACTTACCCTCGAAGACAACGAGTTTTGTTAATGAGTAGGAACTCGTGGTTGATGTAGTCGTACGCTTGCCGATCTCAAGATCGCGAGGAAGTCCGAGCGCCGCAACTCAGCAGTGCATCCGTACTCGCACACACGTTCAATCCACCGGACAACCTCCACCTCCTCGCTCCAGTGATCCAGGGGAAGCAGCAACTCCTTCCAGACAAAATGCCACCGGGAACATGTATCTCGCTAATCCGAGACCATGGGGGAATAATTCTAGAGGGGGAGAGAGATCCTTCACAAGGAGGTGTGAGGAAGAAGGAGGAAGAGGGTGGCATTTTATAGGAGGAGGGGGGTGCCCCTCCTTCATGGCCAGCGCATGGGGGGGTGACTCCTCACCTCCCCCATTCATGTGGTGGTAACCCCTCCACATTAAAATGCCTCTTCACATTCCCCTTTAAAGTCCCTACTTTAAATGCATTAAAATTCTCCAAGTTTAATGCTCTTTCATTTAATAAAACTCTTTTATTAAATTTATTCAGAATTTTATTAATTACTTTATTAACAAACATTCACATACAACCCCTTGCAATATTTCAATATCACATGCAGAACCACTTTCTGCAATTTCATCCAAAACAATTTCTGGTTTCTATCAAAACAATTCCTGCGCTTTGCAATTCTTTCGTCTGAAACATATGTGCTCCAAAATGGTGTCCGGTAACTCTTAAGTGTGTCACCATACGGTTCGCGAATAATGTAGACATGATCGAGACCCCTCTCCGATCAATAATCAGCAGCGGGACCTGGAGATCCGTACTGACTCCTACATATTCAACGATGACTTCTATGATCGTGAGAACCTTTAACGCTAGTAAATAAATCCCTTTGTCCCGCGATATATTACATGTCCGAGATTCGATCATTGGTATGTCCATACCTAGTTTGATCTCGTTACCGACATGCACTTGTCGTCGGATTGATGACAAGTACGCCATGAGGGGGTCCTCGAGGCGTGCGGAAGAGAGGGGGGTGAGACGTACGGTATTCCGGGACAGTGATCACACAAGTTTACCCAGGTTCGAATCCACCGGCTTTGGACGGATCCTACTCCTGCTAGCAATCCAGTAATACGGCAGAGCCTGAATATGGGTTACAAGGGTATCGCCTGTGCGAGTTGAGATTGTAGACTATTGTGTTGTGCCCTAAAGGCTCTCCTAGGCCGGCTTATATAGATATCCGACCTAGGGTTTACAGGAGAGATCAATCCGGCTACGACTAAGAGTTGGTTACAGAGTACATCTTGAACTACAAGTAACACTATGGGCCTAAGTCAGTAAGTCTTCTGGGCCTTCTCGTAGCCGTATTGGACTCTGTCTTCTCTCCCTAACCGGGCCGCCCGTGAAGCAAAGCTCTAAACCGAAGTGGGCCACCCTGGTTAGTGAGGAACTGTGAGGATACCCGGAAAGTATATCCCCAACAACAGCCCCCGGAGGCCTCCAAGATCCAAAGTCGGATTTTATCATCGTCTAGCTTGATCTTCGGCTTGCAGAATCTTGAAGGGTTCCTGAAACTTCACAACAAAAAATACGATCCGGGTCTTAAAAATAAGTCGGACCTATCAATTAGTTACTCAGATTTTCCAGCTCGATTTTAAACTAAGCCGGAACTTGGTTTCTACGCCACCTGACACAAGCATGGTCAAGTCATGTCATCTGACAGGCGTGCCGTCAGCACGACCGTTGGTGGGTCCACGGTTCGCAGAACCGAGGCGCCGTTTCAATGCGAGCATGGAGATCGAGGAGACGCAATCATCGCGTGGGTCCTTCCCAGTTCATTCCACGACGCGTGGCGGTTACACTGTAGCATTTGCACGAATCTTGGTGCAGTTAGGTGGATATAAGGGGTTTGGATTTCTCCTTCTCCTTTCCACCAGTCTTTGTCCTTTCCTTTCCTCCCAATCCTCCTCTGCGCTCAGAGCTCTCTCGTCCTTCCCCCCACAGAACTCCTAGAGCTTCCACTTTCAGGTCATCTTCTCACCGGAGAAATGGCTTCATCGTCTTCTTCCTCCGGTTTGGCAGCAGCAGCAGCGGCGGCGACGGCGGAAGCAGCAGCGGAGAAGGAAAGCTTTTGGGGAATCTGGATCCCCTGCGCCCTCGATGAGGACGACCTCAAGAATGTGGAGAAGGAGGGCTTCTCGTTGCTGGCGACTGGCGGAGCGGCTCCGGCGAAACCGTCCCCAACCCGCAAGACGGCGAGCGGGTCCACTTCGGCACCCATCTCGACCGAGGTCTGTCTTTTCCTCCCTCGGAGTTCTTCTCCGAGGTTATAGATCATTACGGAGTTCAACTCCACAGTCTTCCTCCCAACTCTCTCCTAGAGATGAGTGCGTTTGCATCGCTTTGCGAGGGCTTTATCAGCATTAGGCCGAGTTTGCTTCTCTTCTGGTACTATTTCCATGTTCGGAGAAATTGCATCACTGCCGGTGTGCCTTACATCATCGGCACTATTAGTTTTTCGCTTAGACGTGACCGGGCATATCCCAAAATTTCTGCCAGTGACTCGGTCAAACAATGGCCAGCCACTTTTTTCTACCATAGGGATATTCCGGCTCCCGGCAAAGCTACTGCTTTGCCGGCTTTTGTCGACGGAGCCGCCACGGCCCAGCCTTCCTGGGACAAGGCTGCTCCGGCTCTCACCGACGATCTGATCCTCGCTAAGAGGCGGATCAAATATTTGATCAAGGACATGGGTCTGAAGGGATCCGACTTGGTCCAGTGCTGGGTCTCACGTCGGATCCAGCCACTTCAGTACCACGGGGATAGACTGATGCACTACATCATGTCTTCCAAGAAAGACTCCCTCCGCATCAGCCCCAAGTCCTACACCACTCAAGGCTACATCAGCCAGATCAAGTGGCTGATCAAGGAGCGGATCGAGAGGAGGATTCCAGAGATTTCTCTGGATATGTACACAACGGAAAACCCAGTGGTGCCGGTAAGCTTCCATCAATACACCTTTTATGTGTTTCAATCTTTAAGTTATATACTGCAATGCTGATATGCTTTCTTGTTTTCAGCTTGCTGACCTCCCCGAGTCGGAGCTTGCTCCACTCGAAGGATATCCTCCTGAGTTTTCTCAGGAGACTGAAGTGGTCCCATTGCCGGACCTTGCGCTCAAGAAGCGCAAAGCTCCGACAGTGGCCGTTGGCACAAAGGAAGTGCCTGTTGTGAAGAGGTAACTTTCATTCACAATTTCTGCCTTTGTACCTTTCTCGAATTTCTTTCTAAGATGTAATGTTTCCGACTTTACTACATTCTCAGAGCAAAGCCTCTCATCAAGGGTAAGGGGAAAGGGATTCCTGCAAAGCCCCTGCAACAGACGAAGCTCACCATAGCTTCTCCTACCGTGGCTCCTCTAACTCCTGCCCCTCAACCTTCTGCAACTCCGACGATTATTCCTTCTCCGGTGGTTGCACAAGTTCCGGCTCCTCCAACAGAGCCTGTGATCCTAGGGTCACAAAATGACGTCACCGTGGGTGCGTCAGGTCAAGATAAGGGTGAATCCTCTTCGGGTAATGATCCCTCGGCTGAAGTCTTCGCCGACAACCTCATTGGCAATCCAGGACTTGCCAAGTTTGGCCTATCCTGGAAATCCGCAGAGGAAATCCAGCGCCTAGCCAGGCAAGTCCTGGAAAAAGCCATTTATCCCCCGAGGAGGAAGCGCAAGAAGCGGAGGACGTCAAGTTCTCCGACCTTCTCGCTCAAGTCCGCCTTCGCGACGAGAGGATTAGGGCTGGCGAGCTTCCAACAGCTCTAGTAATCCCTCTTACTCTTGCCGAGAAGGTGGCAGTTGAAGTGAACGCGGGTTTAGATAAACTCACCCGCGAGCAATATGTAAGTCGGAATTCCAACTCTTGTTTTTACATTATGTTATATCATATCCTCTAGCCCCCAAGCATGAAGTAGGATATAGAATCCGGGTTTATGCTTTCATTAGGATGCCAAAGAACGAACTAGTGTAGCCCCCAAGGCTCGTGCTGATATTTAGCAAAAAATATTAGCTCGAGTCTTAAGTAGCTTTCTGACTTTGGGTATTCTGACTTACAGAAAGTATGTTCCTATAACCAGGAATTACTGACCAATGTCTGCAATAAGCGGAGAGAGATCAAGGCTCTCTGGCTTAAAAATGCCGAACTCAAAGTAGCCAAGGATGAAGCCGAAGGTAAACATTCCGAGATTCAAACCTTGTCTTTTGTTTTTTGAGTGCTGAACTTTTTCTGAACTGTTGTTCTTTTTTGACTTACAGCGCTGGTGAAACAATCCATCGCTATGATTGAAGAGGCCAAGAAACTCAAGACCCTGGTGGTGGAGAACAAGGGACTCCGCCAAGAGCTGGATAAGCTCAAGGAGGATCATGAAAGGAGCATAGCTCAAGTCCTGGAATCCTCCTCCATGGCCACTGAAGAGCTTGATCGCAAGATCACTGCTCAAGATAAAATTATCTCGGACCTCAAGAATGAGCTTGACAGAGAGAAGGATATCTCCGAGGCGCTCCGGGCTGAACTCCACAGCCTTCGGGAGGAGAAGACCAAGATTGACGACGTCATTCTTGGTATGTTCCATCTGTCTGACTTATCATTTCTTTGACTTTCATCAATGTCGGATTTTTCTTGACTTGTTTTGTGTATAGGTCCTCTGAACTTGACGGACTCTTCCTCCTCCGAGCCCTGCACCCACCGGCTTACTCAAGTCGGTGATCTTCTGCATGACTTCCGCCAGCCTATTGAAGACATTGGCGAGTCTCTCAGGATTCCAGACATGCCAAGCATGTTGGATTTTCAGGTGCGGGACAAGGCCAAGGAGATGTTGCAGCTTGTTTGGGACTGGAACATTTCCTACGCGCGGACTGCTGTGCAGAACACTCTCACCATGGTCATGAGCCACCATGGAAACATGGAGATATGGCAAGTGACCAGAGGGTACTGCAAGGCAGACGAAGATGGCCAGGAGCAAGACCTTCAAGCCATCATGCACTCCTGCGCCAGATACGGGTGCCACGTAGCTGATCTGACCAGCTATGAGATCCCCTTCTTCACCCGCGTAGATACTCCGCCACCTCCTCCAGAAGAAACCGAAGAAGTTTCCGACGATGAACGGACCACCTCGGATCCGGACATCTCGGAACGATATCAAGACGGAGTAACCAGCGAGCCGGCAGCTCCTTCATCTCCTCCTGCATCATAAACCAGAAAACAATGTATTATTCTGAAAAGACATGATGCGTTTTGTAAATATTAAGTACTATTGACTTTTGCTAGTGCTAAGCTTTTTATCTATTCAGCACTTTTGGCTTTGTTTTTGTGTGTGCCTGAAATATTTTCATAAGCACTTCAATTTTTTTGTCTCTACTTATCGTTTATCTGGCTTTCCGCCTCGTCCCTTTCATGAGCCGGCTAAACCTTCAGCCGAAAACTTTGCTGAGCAACGGAGCTCACTTGCTAAACCAGTTTAAACTTGGAAACAAAGCCGGCTTCCAGTACCAACAATTCACTACTCGGAAAATACCCGCATCCAGCAATCAGACAAATAACCAAGGTAAAGACTAGAAATTTAGAGTTATACCCGAAGGTAGCAGTTTTAAAATCGGAAATCTAGACCAGAACGAACATGAGCATAAAGTACTTTCAAGCATTCTGGGATTTTCGACTATAACATGATCATTTGGAAATAAGATGGTAAAAACTTCTCAGAAAAAACTTAAGGCAACCAAGACTTTTATTTCTCAAAGAACATGTACATATATATGATTACAAAGAAGGATAAACTAAGAATAAAAGGGACGTAGCTGAGCAATATTCCACGGTATGTCTAACTCATCCGGATTTGTACTGCCTCCAGCTTTCTTTCTCTTCTTAGTAGCAGGTCTTTCTTTGACTGGCCTCATGTTAGTTAAGTAGTACGATCCATTGTGCAATACTCGACTAACTAAAAAGGGCCCTTCCCATACTGGGGAATGTTTGTGCTTTCTTTGTTGCACAAGCCGGAGAACCAAATCACCTTTATTGAAAGATCTGTTTCGGACTCTCTGGCTATGATACTTGCGTAACTTCTGTTGATAGGCTATAGATCTCATTTCAGCAACGACGCGAACTTCTTCAACTAAGTCGAGATCATTTTGTCGAGAAATCTCGGCATCCTCTTCAATATACGCGGACACTCTAGTAGAAGTATGAATTAAATCACTAGGAAGAACTGCTTCTACGCCATAGACCAAGAAGAAAGGTGTGTATCCTGTTGACCTGTTTGGAGTTGTTCGTAAACTCCAAATTATAGAGGGTAATTCCTCTGCCCAAGCCCCCGCAACACGTCGTAGTGGTGCTTCGAGTCTTGGTTTCAGGCCTTGTAAGATTAAACCATTAGCTCTTTCGACTTGTCCGTTAGCCTGTGGATGTGCGACTGACGCAATGTCAAGCCGGATATCCTGCTCGTCGCAGAATTCAGCCAATTCTCCCATAGAGAAGTTACTCCCGTTGTCCGTGATAATGCTATGCGGATAACCATACCAGATTATAACATCCTCGACAAATCTTTTGGATGTTGCTCCATCACAACTAGTGATAGGTTTAGCCGCAATCCATTTGGTGAATTTATCCACCATCACTAAGAGGTGAGTAAATCCACTTGGAGCTCGTTTAAATGGTCCTACCATATCAAGCCCCCAGACCGCAAAGGGCCATGTTATAGGGATTGTTCGCAGCTGATCAGCCAGAACATGAGCTTGCTCGGCGTACTTTTGGCAGCCTTTGCACGTCTTGACTAATTGTTCGGCATCTGCCTGAGCTGTTAGCCAGAAAAATCCGTGTCTAAAAGCTTTTGCCACTAAAGATTTGGCTACAGCGTGGTGTCCACACTCGCCTTCGTGGATTTCCCTTAAGATTTCCACTCCTTCTTCCGGAGATACACAGCGCTGAAAGACCCCAGAAACACTCCTTTTATGGAGCTCACCTTTAACAATAGTGTAGGCTTTTGCTCGTCGGATGATCTGCCGGCTCAACACCTCGTCTTCGGGTAATTTTCCATCTACCAAATAATCGAGGTAGGGTTGAGTCCAGCTGGGGATTACAGCCAGAACTGCTATCAAAGGTGAGTCGGATATTCCTCATCTACTCCCTTTATCGAGGGGACTTTGAGGCGCTCTAAAAAAGCGCCATCCGGGATCTCTTTCCGCGCAGAGCCTATGCGAGATAGTGCATCTGCTTCCTCATTTTCTGCTCTAGGGATGTGTTGTACTTCAAACCCTTCGAACGATTTAGATAGATCATCCACGACAGCTTTATACGCTGCCATGTGCTTATTTGCATTACAAATATCCGAGACTTGCTGAGCAACAAGATCCGAATCTCTGTAACACATCAAACGTCGAATGCCAATATCCTTAGCAATCCGGATTCCATGCAGCAGTGCTTCATACTCGGGAATGTTGTTTGTCGCTCTGAAGTGGATCTGCAACACGTATAAAAGTTTATCTCCTTGGGGTGACTTGAGCACCACGCCAGCCCCCAAGCCCCCTCGAGCCTTAGACCCATCGAAAAGAGGGTCCAATATTCTGACTCAGGGAGGTTCATGTTCTCCTTCATCTCTGTCCAATCAGCAACAAAGTCAGCAAGGATCTGGGATTTGATTGCTGTCCGAGGTTTATACTCAATGTCGAAAGCTCAGAGCTCTATTCCCCATTTGGCGACGCGTCCTGTGGCGTCGCTATTGTTGATTATGTTTCTCATGGGAGCTTTGCTCACCACGGTAATTGGATGCTCCTGAAAATAGTGTCGTAACTTACAAGGTGCTAGAAAAACACCGTAAGCCAATTTCTGATAGTGCGGATACCGCTGCTTTGATTCTGTCAGGACTTCGCTAACAAAGTACGTCGAACGCTGCACTAGGTGTTCCTGATTTTCCTATGGTCTCTCCACCACCATGACGATACTGACAACTTTATTTGTCGCAGCAATGTAAAGCAACATCGGTTCCTGAGGTTTCGGCGCTGCAAGGATAGGAGCAGATGAGAGTACTCTTTTTAGATCTTGTAGTGCAGCTTCGGCTTCGTCGGTCCAGACAAAATCCTTGGTATTTTTCAGGAGTTTATATAATGGTGCGGCTCTTTCACCAAGCCGGCTTACAAATCGACTGACTGCAGCAATGCAACCAGTTAGTCTTTGTACGTCCTTCAGGTGAGTTGGCCTGGAAATGTTGAGTATAGCCTTAATTTTGTCTCGGTTCACCTCTATGCCTCTTTGAGACAAGATGAAACCTAACAATTTTCCGGCTGGTATTCCAAAGAAGCATTTCTTCGGGTTAAGCATGATGTTGTATTTTCGTAGATTGGCGAACGTCTCCTCCAAGTCGGAAATCAGCGTTTCCTTCTTTTTGGACATCACCGCGATATCATCCACGTATGCATGTACATTGCGTCCAAGTTGGTCATGGAGGCAACGCTGCATCATGCGCTGGTACGTAGCTCCTGCGTTCTTCAGCCCAAAGGGCATCGTGATAAAACAGAAGGTTCCGAAGGGGGTTATGAATGAAGTTTTGACTTTGTCAGATTCCTTCATCCGGATTTGGTGATAACCGGAATATGCGTCGAGAAAACATAGGAGTTCCGAGCCTGCCGTAGAATCGATGACTTGATCAATTCTAGGCGGAGCGAACGGATCTTTTGGACAAGCCTTGTTCAAGGCAGTATAATCAACACACATCCTTAAATCAGTGGTGTCCTTTTTAGGGACCATTACAAGATTGGCCGACCACTCAGTGTGGATGACCTCTTCTACGAATCCGGCTAACTCGAGCCGTGCTAGTTCCTTAGTTATTGCCTTACGCTTTTCATCGCCAAACCGTCGTAAGGACTGTTTGACGGGTTTAGCATTCGGGTTTACATTTAGAGAGTGCTCGGCAAGTTCCCTAGGTACTCTGGTCATGTCAGATGGCTGCCATGCGAAGATATCTTGATTTGCTTGGAGGAACTTGACGAGCGCGCTTTCCTATGCGCTACTTAGGCCTACACCTATCTGGGTCACCTTGGAGGGGTCATCATCCTTCAACGGCGTCGTCTTCGTCTCTTCTGATGCCTTGAACTCCGGATTTGGCTTTGTCACCTCCTTCTTCGTTGCGGGCATCTCGGACAGATCTATGCTCTTCTTGATCTCCTGGTACTCCTGGGCGTGCATCACGGCTTCAACAAAGGCGGCATTTCCATCCTCGCACTCTCGCGCTTTCTTCGGGTCTCCCTTGATGGTGATCACGCCGTTGGGACCTGGAATTTTCATCATATTGTAAATGTAACACGGACGAGCCATAAAAGCCCAGTAAGCCAGACGCCCGAATATAGCGTGGTATGCGCTCTTGAACGGGACCACTTCGAAGGAAAGTGCCTTCGTCCGATAATTCTTTGGAGTTCCAAAAGTAACATCCAAAGTGATCTCTCCCAGGGAATTAGCTTGTCTTCCTGGGACAACTCCGTGAAAGATCACAGAGCTATGGTTTAGCTGTGTTTCCGAGATCTTCATCCGGCGTAGCGTTTTGACATAGAGAATATTGATGCTGCTACCACCGTCCATGAGGGTCTTGGAGAAACCATAACCGTCAATAAGTGGATTGACGATTAAGGCGTATTTTCCTCGCCTGTGCAGCTTAGGTGGATGATCAGCGCGGTCAAATGTGATTGCCACCTCCGACCAGTCCAGATACTGAGGGACAGCCGAAACTGTTGCATTGAGCTCGTGGAGAACTTCTTTCTTGACTTTTGCTGGTTGAGATCCGAGGAAGGTGACGTAAGTGTCCTTCTTTGTAGGAAAAGTTTTCTTCCCTTCCGTCTTGGGATTTGAAGCATCAGCTTCCTTCATGTCGGAATCTTCCTTGGTCTCCTTGTCTTTTTCATGATTTTTCTTTCCCTTCTCCCGTTTAGCTTTGTAGCCTGCGGTATCATCTCTCTTGATGTCTTCATTAAAATGACATTCATCGTTGGTGTGGGACGAGCCCCCATTGGCGTCCAAGTGATGAACACATGGGTTATTGGCAATGTCGGCCAAAGTGTAGGTTTTGCCTGAATGTTGCTCTCCTCTACCTTGGACCCTTGATGTCCCACGGCCACGCCCGCGGCCTCCACCACGTCCTCCTCGTCCTCCAGACCCGGAAACAGTAGTGACTACCGCTGTCTCCGCGTTGGGTTTTTCTTCCGAGGTGTTTTTGCGCTTCTGAGCCTGTTGCTTTGTCTTTGCTGACTGAGGTACAGCCAGGACATTGAGTAATCCCTCTACATCGTCGTCAACATCTGCATACTTGCTCGTTGTTTCTATCATCTCTCCCAAATCAGTGACCTTGTCACATTTCAAGCGGTGATGCAGTAGACCAATTGGGAGTCCTGCGATGAAAGCTTCAATCGCAGTTTGATCGTTTACTCCCTCACAGGAGTTCTTGGTGTCGATCCATCATCCGAGGTAATCCCAGCAAGTTTCTCTGGCTTTCTGGGTGCAACGTTGTAGGTCTCCGACCGAACAGGGCCTCCGATATGTGCCTTCGAAATTCCGAAAGAACGCACTTTGCAAGTCATACCAGTTGTGGATGGTGTTTGCCGGAAGTTCATTGAGCCATGATCGTGCCGTCTTCCGCAACATAAGTGGGAGATATCGGGTTGCGATCAGGCTGTTTCCGCCTTTAGCGATGCAGCAAGCTTGGAAGAAGTCCTGTAACCAGGTGTCTGGCCGAGCAATGCCGTCGTAGGCCTGGATATGTCTTGAGATAGCAAATCCTTCCGGGAATTTTGTAGCTTTGCGTGGTCCGAAGCACTTTGGGCCCATGTACACGTCATCGTTTTCATAGCGCTGAGCCTCTATGTTGGAGTTGATCCTGTGCCTTGCGTCGTTCGGGGATAGAGATCGTCCCGAATGTCGGCTGTGGCTGCGGTGCCTTGGATCCGGACTTCAGCTTCTGCCACCACCTCCTCCGCCATGTCGTCCTCCTTGACCTCCTTGGGGGCCGTTATGATAACTGCCTGGTGGAGGGGGTGGGGCAGCTGAATTGTTTCTGGCTGATCGCCGGTCTCCGTCCGGAGCATCATTATTCTGGTTCCGAGGAGGTTCTTGACTACGACGAGCCCCCTGCCGGCTTGTTCCAGCGTGGTTTCCGTCGTTCCTTCGTCCGTCGTTCCCACCATGGCGAGGCTCAGCCGGACGGCTCTCATATCTAGGAGGTGGCATTTTCTGACGATCCTCCTATCGACGTTTCTCCTTATCTTCTCCCTTTCGATCGTTGTACTCTTGTCGGGGAGGATTCCTCGGATTCAGTGCAGCGATCGCGTCTTTCTCGGCCGCTGGAGCAACATTGCTCCAGTTATGCGTAGCTCTGCGATGCTGTCCCGACGATCCGGTTCTTGAATAATTGTCTTCCCTGCGTTCGGGGTTATGGTATTGCGCCCGAACGTAATGGGATCTTACGTCAGCCCATGCCAGATCTGTGCGACATTGGTCAGAATCCGAGACCAGTTTTTGACTTCCAGACAGGGCGACCTTCTACTGCTCCAGTCCCTTGTTGAGTAGCTTGATACCCAAATGGATCTCCTCTGGTCCTGGATTAGCCGATAGAATTTCTCGGGCTACCACGGTATTCTGTACTGGGGTTGGATATACCCAATGTCTGTTGTTGTCTTTCCGTGGTTTCCCCATCTCGTCCCCGAAAAGGACGGCACGGACACATGGGAATTGGTCATCATTGATGTGACGCTTCTGTGTCTTCTGATGCAACCGAGACATGTATTCCTTGGTTGACATGCGTTTCTTCTCCACATCGATGTTTTTAGCTTCATCGAGGAGTTGTTGACGACGCGCTTCTAGGGCTTGCGCCCTTTCGTCCAGCTCTTCTGCAGTAAGTTCTGTAGCTGTAGGGATAGGTGTGGTTAGTGTGGCATCGATGAGTTTTCGTGCACCTTCTGTGATCACGTGTCCATCCACCGATGCTTCTTTTTTTGCTCGTCTGGGATAAGTGCTCCATCCGAGTCTTCCTCGTATTCCTCGGCAATCACCTCCGCTGCCAGAGGGTCTTTTGCCGGGGTCTTGTTCTTCTTATTCTTCTTCTTTGCCTTCTTGGCAGCGCCGGTAGCAAAGACGGCTTTGGGTCCATTTCCCGGAGTCAAGCTCTGATCGGTACTTTCGGACATCTGGGACTCGGGATTATCTCCGATGTCCATGTCATCCTGCGCTTTGGGAGAGTGTTCCCCGGATCCTTCATCCATGGCTTCTCCTTCTTCTGCAGCTTTGGAGTTGTACTCCTCTTCATATTCCGCGGAAAACTTTCGGAAATCTGCCGACGTCATAGATTCATCCGAGGATGCGGGAACGTCGGCGTTTGTTCCAATTGCCTCCAGCACCGAGTCGGTGTTTTCTCCAGCATTGGCAGAGCCGGATCTGGATCCAACATATCCGACGAAGTGCGACGCGTGCTTCCTGAGGTACCTGCGGCTTTCGCGATCAGCCATGTCGAAACCTTTAATGGTTTCGAGGATTGCATCTGTGCTAGCGCCCTGCAGTATCATACGTCTTAGTGTGTACCTGATGAAAGGCCTGTCTGTCCCGGCATCGCCAGAGCCGAAATCAGTGTCGTTGATATGCTCCTCCTAGATTTTGACTTCCATGGGTGGGTCGATCTGGGATCCGGCTTCTCCAGGGGGATCCACTCCAGATTCGACTTGGACCGTGAGGTCTTCTTCAGGCTCGGATTTCTCCACTATCTCCTCAACTGGTGCGGGCTGGGTGGGATTAGGGTTTTCTGAGATCCGGAACTCTGCCGCCTCCGCGGACAAAGGGGACCCAGAAGATTCTTCTGCCTCTATCATCACCGCTGGGGTGGGTTGGGCAGGTTCAGCGAAACCGATGTAAACATCGATCTCGCCAAAAGACATGATTGTATAGGCAGTCACGGCCTCCCTAGCCGGAATCCAAGTCTCGTTGAGAACGATGAGAGGGACGTCGCTGGCGTAGAGGATGCGACCGACGACGATGGTCTCGCCGATTCCGATTCTTGCAGATTCCGCTCGGAATGCAGATCCGTAGCTCACTTGCCCCACGGTAGGCGCCAACTGACGTCGGATTAATGACAAGTACGCCATGAGGGGGTCCTCGAGGCGTGCGGAAGAGAGGGGGGTGAGACGTACGGTATTCCGGGATGGTGAGCACACAAGTTTACCCAGGTTCGAATCCACCGGCTTTGGATGGATCCTACTCCTGCTAGCAATCCAGTAATACGGCAGAGCCGGAATATGGGTTACAAGGGTATCGCCTGTGCGAGTTGAGATTGTAGACTATTGTGTTGTGCCCTAAAGGCTCTCCTAGGCCGGCTTATATAGATATCTGGCCTAGGGTTTACAAGAGAGATCAATCCAGCTACGACTAAGAGTTGGTTACAGAGTACATCTTGAACTACAAGTAACACTATGGGCCTAAGTCGGTAAGTCTTCTGGGCCTTCCCGTAGCCGGATTGGACTCCGTATTCTCTCCCTAACTAGGCCGCCCGTGAAGCAAAGCTCTAACCTGAAGTGGGCCACCCTAGTCAGTGAGGAACTAAGAGGATACCCGGAAAGTATATCCCCAACAGCACTCTTTTCTCGTTCCCGTGATATAACATTCTAGTGATCACATCACTTGCTTGCAAGCTATTTCAATGTGATATCACCGAGAGGGCCCAGAGTATATCTATCCATCATCGGGATTGACAAATTCCACTCTTGATCCATGAGCCTCAACATAACACCCTATTACGGTGTGACGTTTGATGTTATCAAGATACTCTTCCGGAGTTAGCAATTAACATGATCTCATGGTCTAAGGATAAAGATTACTTCGTATGATGTTATAGCAATATAAACATAATGACTTTGATCGTAATGCTATACTTCGGATGAATGTTCATCACATCATTCAACTAATGTTGTGACCTTGTTATTAATAACATCCAATGTCTATGATCAGGAAACCTTGATCATCTTGTTAATCAACAAGCTAGTCTATAAGAGAGGCATAACTAGGAACCCTTTTTGTTTATTAAACACACATGTATTGATGTTTCCGATCAATACAATTATAGCATGCAAAATAAACATTTATCATAAACATGGAATAAGATAATAACCACTTTATTATTGCCTCTCGGGCATATTCCCTTCAGTCTCCCACTTGCACTAGAGTCAATAATCTAGTTTGAAAAACTTTGCGTATTGAACACCTATGGCTTTCTAGTGTTGCATATACGCGATTGCTAGTGGTTGACATAATCTCCGGATCTGACAGTTTCAGGTCCGTGTGTATTTGCATGTCTTTGCGTCCCTACGCATCACTCATTCTCAAATGAGATGTCATTGTATAAATTTGCTCCTTTGGTGAGACCTTTAGTTCGTTCAGGTTAAAATATGTTGATATTATTGTCACACAATATATCTTCATAGTATTAGCCCACTTTGAACCACACCTAGTTTGATAACAAACTACTTAACACAAATGCCCTCCTTTGCTGCTACTATAGCAGTTATATACTTAGCCTTTTGTTGTAGTATCCGTCACAATGTCTCAACTTTAGAACTCATCCAAATCCATCATGGAACATCCTTTCAATTACATTGTGCCACCCATAATCTAAAATTTAGATAAATTTAATTTGTATCTTGTGACAAAAATAGTATCAATGTAACACTTTACAATGAACTACCTTTAACTATTTGTCAGTTATACATGATATATTCTTAGTTCTTCCAAAGCTCGTAAGAATATCTTTACTATCATCCAATGATCATCTTATGAATCATTCTAGTATGTGCTCATAACATTTAGAGCATAGGAATGGATATATACATATCATGGTATAATCGATCAAAATCTTCATGTGATTTTACTCACCAAGTGTTGAAACACTTGAATCTTGATACAATTCTTTCCATGCAGCAAGAACCTTTCATGTTGTTTCCATATTGAACCCTTTCAATATCTCATATATGTATGTCTGGCACAACCGTATTAGCGCCTTAATCTATCCATATAGATATTGATGCCAAATATTCTAGGTTTGCCCAAGTCTTTCATCGAAATCTTATTTTAATGAAATTATTAACTTGTGTCAATACAAGATACATCATTTTCAATCAACAATATGTCATCTACATAATGTATTAGAAATATGTCTCGGCGCTCCCACTTAATTTCTTGCAAATGCAAGCATCTTCATCATCTCCGATGAATTTAAACTATTTTAACAGTTTCATCATGGTGTAGATTCTAACTCCGCTATGCTTACTTCAACTATTGAAGTTTGCATGCCATTTTAGCACCCTTTGAATTAACAAAACCCTTCGGACCATGTCATGTACACGTCCAAGGTAACCATTCTATTATAAGAACCTTGTTTTGTTTATTCAACTACCATATACCAAATTATTTGTAGTGGTTGCTACATTAATCCGTCAAGGCTAAATATCGCTATAAAAGATCAAATCTTGTCATAGTCAACTCCTTGAACATTGCCGTAAACTTCTTTCCGACATGTCAACTATTTCATAGATGTTAAACATCCATGTCTATTTTTTTATAGATCCAAACACAACCGATAGGCTTCACACCTTTCCGGATGGTCTTCCAAGTTCAGAAACTTGATTTCTCGTGTATGGATACTATCATGGATTCTATGAATTCTAGTCATTTTATGGAGTCAGGGCCCATCATCGCTTCTTTGCATGTAGTCGGTTCATCATTGTCAAAACAATAACGACTTGCTTATCTAATCACACTATTTGATTCTCACCGACCCACACGGTTCAATAGGAACTCTAATCTCCGAGATCACACCCTTTGTAATCACGAGAGCCATGAGCATTGTGGAAGTCACCGGGACACTTTCCGGTGCTGCGCTACTTAGCACATATAGCTAAGGTTCAACAACCTTATCTAAGTTCTATTGTCCTCCCACTTAACTTTTTGTGAAAAGTTCCTTCTCAAGAAACTTGACGTTCCTAGTAACAAACTCTTTTGTCCTTAGTGTTATGGAGAATTTTCCAACAAATTCTTTGGGATAACCTACAAAGACGTGCTTATCCGACTTTGGTTGTAAACATTTTACTTATGCATACCATACCAAAATTTAAGAAAAGACAATTCGGGTTTTGCCCCAAACCATAACTCATATGGTGTCATTTTAACGGATCACTATGGTGCTCTTTTCAGTGTAAAAGCGGTAGTCTCTAAAGCTTCAATCCTTAAAATATAATGCAAGTTTTATAAATGACACCTTTGATCTTACCATGTCAAACATGGTTTGATTTCATCTCTCGAATATGCCATACTCCTATGGTTTATCGGGAAACACAAATCATGGAACAATTCCTCAAGTCTTAGGTGTTTTTGCTAAACATGTAACTCAAATATCTTCCTTTATGATCGAATCATAAACTCTTTATTTTCTTGTTACAATGATTTTTCACTTCATGTTGAAAGTCTTTGAACAATTTTCAAATGTTTCATACTTCTTCCTTATTAAGTAAATATATAGATATATTCACTCAAATTTCTGAAGAAAGCATATGAAGCAAAAATATCCATCGCACATGGCTACACATAATGGACTATGCACATCAGCATGCACAATTTCCAATAAGCTAGTCATCCGTTCCTCTTTGGCCCATGAACGGAGTTTCAATTATCTCGAGGAAAGTCTCACAAGCGTCAATTGATCAAAATCAAAGACTCCAAAAATTCCATCAACATGGAGTTTCTTCATGTTTTCTTTCCAATATAATTTAAAACAGCGATGTCACTTTATAAGTGATCTTTTAATCATTTGTCTTACGACATTCTAGCAACAGTGTTTATGGATGTGATTTCTCCCACTAGACTTGTAAAAGTTCATCCATCCTTTATGGAATACGGTAATTATTTGAACAACCATTGTTCTCATAATATCGGAACAAAATAACAATTATTAAAACAAATCTTGAAGGCTAGGTTTGACGACAACGAAAAAACACAATAACACTCTATTTGTTTTCGATGAACATCATCACTTATTCTCTTACCAGTTACTTAGGCCATTGCAGTTCATGAATTGCGTTGTCTTGTATGACACAGTGTGCGTTTCGAGACGATGCCCGAAAAACACACTGCTGAGACGCCGAGGCGAGATGCTCTAATCTGCGTTCCCGAATTATGTTGCCGGTTCTTTTGCGACGGGGTTACCATAATAACTGGTTGTGTCCGTCTCCTGGTGGATTTTTTAGAACAGAAGGGCCGCGTCCTCCACCGCTTATCCGCTCCCCCAATCCTCATTGCTCTGCCTCCTCTCTTCCTCCCAATCCCCATCCAGGCAGAAAAAATTCCCATGGCGATCTCTCACGCGCTCCCTCCGGAGTCGGTGCCTTCCTCTCCCTTTACGCCCTGTGTATCGGGGCATTCGTGTGGCTGCTAGATGACCAGCGGCGCCTTCGTCGATCCCCGTTCATGACATTCCTTAGTCGGTGCGCCGTGGCGATTTCTTCCCGTCGTCGTCTTGCTGGTTCAATTTTCCCTCGGTTCTTTGCCTTTTGCGCTCGGCCATGGCTCACTTCCTGCCTGAGCGCCTCCCTATCGTGGTTGTCGTTGTGGCGGTACCATCAAGGTGTAGCGCCAGCACCTAAGGCCTCGCCAATCCACTCCACCGCTTCAGGCTCGT
The DNA here is from genome assembly GCA_910589775.1 of Avena eriantha. NCBI lineage: Eukaryota > Viridiplantae > Streptophyta > Magnoliopsida > Poales > Poaceae > Avena > Avena eriantha. Next base: position 330,370,569 of record OU342744.1, read on the forward strand.
GGGTGGGTCGTCGATCCACTGCTAGGCTCCGGTAAGATGCTCCAATCTCCTCTTCTTCTTTCTCTACGGGCAAACGTTTTGAGCAGAGACCATTACTGATGAAAAACATTGATCTGTATGCTGGACGCGGGAGACAGACGCAGCTGGGTGAAGCCGTTCGAGGGTCGGCGGCCGGGAGCCGCGAGGGTGATGGCCTAGGTGCAGCCGTGCAGGTGAGGGAGCTCACGCTGGATCTGCCGGACATAGTACACCATCAGGTTGTGCCCCATCTGCCATCTTTCTATCTCTACCGCGTCCGTCTACTCACCGCATGGTACACCGGCACCTGCTGATCGCACTCACGAGGGTTGTGGCCTGCCAAGAGTCTGATGATGTCTGTTAGGATCCTTACAAAATTTGGTGATGAAACACGGGACACCTCGAGTATGCCATGGGAAATCCGAGTGCATGTTGGACTTTATTAGTGTGGACCAAGAGGCACCTTCTGAAAACCTATAATGTACATACGTGCAGTTGCCTCAACTTACTAATTTCGTTATTTGTAGAAATTCCTTCAATTATCAGGATCAACGTGTGGGAAGCTACATCCATTTGCTGACAAAAATGTTAGTACTTATGTCCGTTAATTGCAACTCAACTGATGTGTATATCATATTCTGTTGCATGCTATTACCATGATTGAAATCTGTTTAGTCATTTTTTTGCCAAAAAAGTTGCAGCTACAGTTTACTTGCTCACATTTACCCCTGCAAGCTAGCTATGTTAGATGCTCTCCTAAGACCTGTATCTATACAACTGCATATACTACACTTAGTACTACTGTGCATAATATATTCTTTAGCTTTCGATGGAGAATGCACAGAGAAGACACGCAGAGAAATCACTTCTATTCCCATGCTGCTGCTGCTGCTGCACAAAGTGTCATTTTAGTCTCTTTTCAATTGGTAGATGTGAAGGGAAGAAAAAACCATTAGGTCATATTTTTTAGCAGCAGCGTACTAGAAAAAACGAAATGAGTGGCCATAATCACTTGATCTGCAAATCAAAAGTTGATCTACTTAGTGAGCAGAGTTTGGTATTTCTAATTTGTCTGACCATACAGGTTTCTTAATTTATGTATATTGCAACTGATATATTCTGTTTATTCTCATCTTGACGGATTTGTTTTTGTTAAACTATACCAGCAATGCAAACAGCCTAGCTCATCTTTACTTTGATTTTCCTTCTGAGGAACAACTATTTTCATTCATGTCACTGTTTGTACCAAAGCAATATGGATTTTATTGTACATATTACTTCCTGGTAAACTAATTGGTTAAATAGCAGCGTATATATCCATGCGAGTTAACCTTTTCATGCTCTCCCTGAAAATAGTCAGTTGTTTTCAGCAATCAATACTATTTGATTGGGATAACACATGGGACTTGAGGTGTTTATAATATTTGACCGAGGCTGATCCAAGTTGATCTTATTTTTATTTATTATTCTTTCATGAGTCTTCAATTGATGTTCTCGTATTTTATTGAAAGAATTATGTTGCTTACTTTCCAACCAAGTTTTTCCATTTTGGCAGATCGTTGTCTGAAATAGCCACCTGCTATACTTTTATATTGTACATCAGTTAACCAAGGTGGCAAAGGTGACACCCGGGTGGAGATCTCTGCAGTTTCTTTATATCATTGACTGAAATAACATGCTGCTCCGGGGTAGTTCATTCACCACCATGGCCGTGTTCTCTTCTCCAGTTGCATCAATCAGTTCCCCATGAATTTGTCAATCCGTTCACCAATCTGACATGCTTCAGAGCGTGGTGCAGAGTACAGATGACAGCGTGACATTCAGACATGGAAGGCCTAATATGCCGTTCGAATGGTGGACGGTTATTGGTCTATGATGAGTTGTGCTGCAGTTATACAGTGCAAAATGCGATCTTCCCCCAAAGCACTAAATTCTGATTTTGGTCCAGCGTTTTCTTGTGCTACCTACTCATCCACCTCACCATCCTCTTGTCTTTTGAACCTTGTCGACAATATCATTTTCAAAGTGCTGGAAGAAAACAACATTGTACCAAATGAACAATTAGACAGGAACTTGCTACAAAGTCTACAGTTAGAACGATATGCATTCAATCAACACATGAGGTATATACCATATATTTGTAGGCTCTAAATTATCCATGGTAAGTATCATTTTCATATATTGTTGGTCCAAATAGGGAAGAATGGAATGCAACTGAATGTGAACTCGTTTCTTTTGACGTGCTCATGCATGAGCAATAAATTAAGGAATTATCAGCTCCTGTCACAAATGCTTTAATTAACACTCTGTAGATATACTGTGTAGCAGCTATATCCACGAAACAAAGCGCCCTATCGATGCACAATGCATATATACTGACCAATGAGGTACTAAAGAGGCATTCTAATATCTGGGTCGTGACAGAGGGTGTCGAAGGCATCAGATGAGTTTTTTTGTTCAGGAAGAAAGGAGAAAACACGGAAAATAACACTTCATGTGAGTGCAAACGCTGGACCAAAATCAGAATTTAGTGCTTTGGGGGAAGATCGCATTTTGCACTATATAACTGCAGCACAACTCATCATAGACCAATAACCGTCGACCATTCGAACGGCATATTAGGCCTTCAATGTCTGAATGCCACGCTGTCATCTGTACTCTGCACCACGCTCTGAAGCATGTCAGATTGGTGAACGGATTGACAAATTCATGGGGAACTGATTGATGCAACTGGAGAAGAGAACATGATGTTATTTCAGTCAATGATATAAAGAAACTGCAGAGATCTCCACCCGGGTGTCACCTTTGCCACCTTGGTTAACTGATGTACAATATAAAAGTATAGCAGGTGGCTATTTCAGACAACGATCTGCCAAAATGGAAAAACTTGGTTGGAAAGTAAGCAGCATAATTCTTTCAATAAAATACAGGAACATCAATTGAAGACTCATGAAAGAATAATAAATAAAAATAAGATCAACTTGGATCAGCCTCGGTCAAATATTATAAACACCTCAAGACCCATGTGTTATCCCAATCAAATACTATTGATTGCTGAAAACAACTGACTATTTTCAGGGAGAGCATGAAAAGGTTAACTCGCATGGATATATACGCTGCTATTTAACCAATTAGTTTATCAGGAAGTAATATGTACAATAAAATCCATATTGCTTTGGTACAAACAGTGACATGAATGAAAATAGTTGTTCCTCAGAAGGAAAATCAAAGTAAAGATGAGCTAGGCTGTTTGCATTGCTGGTATAGTTTAACAAAAACAAATCCGTCAAGATGAGAATAAACAGAATATATCAGTTGCAATATACATAAATTAAGAAACCTGTATGGTCAGACAAATTAGAAATACCAAACTCTGCTCACTAAGTAGATCAACTTTTGATTTGCAGATCAAGTGATTATGGCCACTCATTTCGTTTTTTCTAGTACGCTGCTGCTAAAAAATATGACCTAATGGTTTTTTCTTCCCTTCACATCTACCAATTGAAAAGAGACTAACATGACACTTTGTGCAGCAGCAGCAGCATGGGAATAGAAGTGATTTCTCTGCGTGTCTTCTCTGTGCATTCTCCATCGAAAGCTAAAGAATATATTATGCACACTAGTACTAAGTGTAGTATATGCAGTTGTATAGATACAGGTCTTAGGAGAGCATCTAACATAGCTAGCTTGCAGGGGTAAATGTGAGCAAGTAAACTGTAGCTGCAACTTTTTTGCCAAAAAAATGACTAAACAGATTTCAATCATGGTAATAGCATGCAACAGAATATGATATACACATCAGTTGAGTTGCAATTAACGGACATAAGTACTAACATTTTTGTCAGCAAATGGATGTAGCTGCCCACACGTTGATCCTGATAATTGAAGGAATTTCTACAAATAACGAAATTAGTAAGTTGAGGCAACTGCACGTATGTACATTATAGGTTTTCAGAAGGTGCCTCTTGGTCCACACTAATAAAGTCCAACATGCACTCGGATTTCCCATGGCATACTCGAGGTGTCCCGTGTTTCATCACCAAATTTTGTAAGGATCCTAACAGACATCATCAGACTCTTGGCAGGCCACAACCCTCGTGAGTGCGATCAGCAGGTGCCGGTGTACCATGCGGTGAGTAGACGGACGCGGTAGAGATAGAAAGATGGCAGATGGCGCACAACCTGATGGTGTACTATGTCCGGCAGATCCAGCGTGAGCTCCCTCACCTGCACGGCTGCACCTAGGCCATCACCCTTGCGGCTCCCGGCCGCCGGCCCTCGAACGGCTTCACCCAGCTGCGTCTGTCTCCCGCGTCCAGCATACAGATCAATGTTTTTCATCGGTAATGGTCTCTGCTCAAAACGTTTGCCCGTAGAGAAAGAAGAAGAGGAGATTGGAGCATCTTACCGGAGCCTAGCAGTGGATCGACGACCCACCCACGAGCCTGAAGCGGTGGAGTGGATTGGCGAGGCCTCGGGTGCTGGCGCTATACCTTGATGGTACCGCCGCAATGACAACCACGATAGGGAGGCGCTCAAGCAGGAAGTGAGCCATGGCCGAGCGCAAAAGGCAAAGAACCGAGGGAAAATTGAACCAGCAAGACGACGGCGGGAAGAAATCGCCACGGCGCACCGACTAAGGAATGTCACGAACGGGGATCGACGAAGGCGCCGCTGGTCATCTAGCAGCCACACGGATGCCCCGATACACAGGGCGTAAAGGGAGAGGAAGGCACCGACTCCGGAGGGAGCGCGTGAGAGATCGCCATGGGAATTTTTCTGCCTGGATGGGGATTGGGAGGAAGAGAGGAGGCAGAGCGATGAGGATTGGGGGAGCGGATAAGCGGTGGAGGACGCGGCCCTTCTGTTCTAGAAAATCCACCGGGAGACGGACACAACCACTTATTATGGTAACCCCGTCGCAAAAGAACCGGCAACCTAATTCGGGAACGCAGATTAGAGCATCTCGCCTCGGCGTCTCAGTAGTGCGTTTCATGAATCGCCTCGATGACCTAATTCGGGCACGCTGTTTCGAGTGCGTTTTTTTTCCGGACGCTGAAATTTGGTCCGGTCGCGTTCTCAGAATCTCGGTTTCGTTCGGATTTAGCCCAAAATACGTCCGGACTCTCCAGGACGTTCCTAGGGCGATAGGAACACGCTGGGAACGCCGGACGAAGCGATTTCGGTGGGAAAAGAGCCGTTCGGCGGGAAAAGAGCCGTTCGGCGAGTGAACCCGCCCAGTTAGCGGCAGAAGCTGAGTCGTCCTCATCCACCCACATCGGGACGCCACGAAGGACCGTCGGGCATTAACCACCGGTCTCGTCGGCTACGCGTCGCCGTAATGGCGCGCCACCGTCGCCTCGGCTCCCGCGATGGACCGGCTGGCATTAACTTCCCGCCGCTTCCCCTTTTCCCGCCCTCGCCGCTACACCCCTCCCGCCTTCGCCGCCCACGCTCGGCCTATAAAACACGCCCTCACAGCCGGCTCGCAACACACTTCCACCTGCAACCCGCACCACCCCGAACTCCGGTGAAAGAGGAAGATGGCGGAGAGATACCCAGGGGATCCCGCGGCGGCAAACGGCTTCGGCCGGCGAACACTCCAACCGTGGGAGGCAAGGATGCTCCACGACGCCCGGTACATGGCACCGCCGGACTTCCGCTCCGTCCCCGGTGGAGGCTCAGCGCCGGCGGCATACCGGTGCCGCCGGTGTCGGAGGATCACGAGCTGGTGGACGAGATCCAGGCCACCATCGCGGCGATGCCGGATCCGGAGCTCGCCGAGGACCCCGGCAACCTCGTGTTCTGGGAGAACTTCTTCGAGGAACACCGCCTCGTCGAGCTCGCCGCGCACCCTGGTCCTCCCGACGAGCCGCCGAAGCGCAACAACGCGGTGAGCCACCGCCGATGGTGGAGAGCGGGGCGCACGCTCGCGGCCGTCCTCGAGCACATCCACGCCGACAACATCCCCAGGCTGGGGTTCTCGCGTTCGCCGGCGCCACCCCTCATCGCGGGCGTCAAGCACCTCCGGCGAGCTGGGCGCCCAGGAGGAAGGCCAGCCTCTCCACCTCTTCCTTTGTGTCACGCTCCTCGGCATCGGCTCCGGCGTAGTCGCCGCGCAGCAGCGGCGAGGTATTCTGGCCTCCTAAGCATGAGGCTGACACGCCGTGATCCTCGCCGCCGAGAACACGCGTGCGGTGTTGTCATCAACAAGGGCCGCGCCGCGACGACCCTGACCGGGTGGACGCCCCGTCGCCAGCCGAAGCTGGAGCCCGCCGACTAGGGCGTCGCCGTCGACGAGGACTCATTCGCCATGAAAATGGCGATCGAGCGTTCTCTGCGCGAGGCCGCGCCACCATTGTCGTCCACGGAGCCGAACATTCTCTCCTGGTCTAGGGCGGACTGGGAGGAGGAGGAGGTGTTGCGCGTGCAGCACCTGTAGGAGCAGGCCAAGCGTCGCGCCAGAGGGCGTCGCGATCCCGCCCCGCCCAGAGCGCGCCTAGAGCCCGCCTACCTGGGCGCGCCCCTCATCGTCCTCGACGACAACGATGCCGGTTCTTCCTACTAGCCGTGGAGGTACGGTGACCCGAGCCAGGGCAGCTCGCGACCACTGCAGACTCCGGACGACGACGGTGACGACGATGGCGGCGACGACAGCACGGCCGACCCCGAGTATACCAACTTCTACTGCTAGTTCGGCATGTGAAGCGGCGGCATAAGCATCGGCATCGGTATCGCCGTTTTTTTACTGTTTTTAGGTTTCGTCTATCCTAATGTGTTCTTCCTTGGTACCATTTCTGATGTTGTTGAACAGGTTATAGTGGATGTATATGCCCATGTAGTGGCTGAACAGAATGAGGTGGTCGACGTTGATGAGATCTGATGAGAGCTGCTACCCTGGGCTTGTCATATGGACCGCGGGGTTCCCCTTCCTGTATTTGTAATATTGACCGTTGTTGCATTTAGAGTGTGTTTCTGTGATTTTGTTTGTTGAGAGATTGCGATATAATGTTGTGCGAGCTGTTGAGATTTTCGGACATGTCACTCACTGAAACCATCGTTGTTGTAATAAGACATAAGTACATTGTAGTTTAGATGATTATGTTTCTTAAGATGACGTACCATACTTGTTTCTATTATTATGTTTGTTGGGACATTGTAATGTAATGTTTTGTGAAAACATGAATGGAGTAGTGATGCATAAATAAATTGTAGTTGACATGATTATGTTTCTTGAGATGATGTACTGTACTTCTTTCTGTTATTTTGTTTGTTGAGAGACTGTAATGTAATGTTTTGCGAAACCATGACAAGACAAGTGATGTGTAAGTACATTGTAGTCAACATGATTTTGTTTCTTGAGTTGATGTAATATACTTGTTTCTGTGATTACGTTTGTTGAGAGATTGTAATGTGATGTTTTGTGAAACCATGTTGTGATTATGTTTGTTGAGAGATTGTAATATAATGTTTTGTGAAACCATGACTGAAGAAGTGATGCATAAGTACCTTGTAGTTGACATGATTTTGTTTCTTTAGATGATGTAATATACTGGTATGTTTTCGTTAGGCAATGAAATTGGGATGGAGGGAGTGCAGGTTTAATATTTGAAATGAGAATGTGTGAAGAGAATCCATATCAGGCAGGAGACAGTAATCCAGGGAAAGGGCATGGTATCCATTAAACTATTGTAACATGCCAATTTAGTCATTGTTGCAGCGGTAGAAGGGCTGCTCTCTCTCTCTATCTCTATCTCTCTCTCTCTCGCCGACGCCGATGCTGACGCCATCGCCTGCGACAATGCATTCGCCATGCTATCCTTGAACGACAAGGACGACCAGTCGAGCAGCGATAGCCTTATCTCCGACATTGAGTATTCCTTCCATGATGTGAGTTCCTCTATTTTCTCGGGCTAGGGTTAGGAAATGGTAAATCTCTCGATCTGAGCTCCATATGTGCATGCAATCGTGTTTGATTTCAGCTTTGCGTTTACCTATAGGTACCACGGACGATCTATGACTCTGAATGGGAGGGCCTAGATCTCGATGGAGAAGTGCCATGTGACCATGGGATAAAACTGAGGAGATATGTTACATTCGAAGGCAGTAACACTAGGAGAAGGTTTTTGGGCTGTACAAATCAGGTTTGTTTACATTATGTGCAACTGCGACATGAAGTAAAATGTATCATGCATGTTCATAACACTATAGTGTGTGTGTTTTTTAGGTTGGCCCGGTGTGTAAAGCAGTAGAGTGGGTGGATCTTGAGTGGCCAGATGCACTTAAGAAATGTTTGGCACAGTTATGGGAGATGTATGAGTTGGAAAGGTCATGGAGATTTACTGATGTAAGTGATGCAGCTGAAAAAAATTACAAGCTGTCGGTACGAAATAAGGAGCTGGAACAAGAAATCAAGAATTTGCAGTCATAGCAAACTGACAGAATCGATGGGAGCTTGGTTGTTGGAACTGCAAAGAAGCTTCAGGATAGTCACAGGTTGCTGATTCATAATGCATAAAAGGAGAGGGATCAGCTCAGGGAAGACAAGAAGAAGCTAAAGTATGCATTGCAGATCTGTTGAAGGAACTGAAGAAGGCGCGCGAGGGTGAACAAGGACAGACTATAGAGGATAAAGGAAATTCGAGATGAATAATTTATATTGTGCCAATGCCTGAAACTAGTTAATTGTAAGACTTGCAGTTGCGCTTTCCAAACTAATCCAAACTCAATCCTCGAGCAAACTAATTTCAGCGAACACACATATCGTGCATAGAGTTAAGTTCACACTTACAAAATCACCACTGTAGAGGATAAACCAGGCAGTTCAGTACTAAATAGACATATGTTGTTTTCAAGCGAGCCTGGCCCGGAGCTGCCTGTTTTCCTCCCTAAGATTGGCCAGCTCCTTCAGTACTATGTCGTGCTTCAGCTGTAGGTTCCAGCGCTCCGTCACGGATTGGAGAAATTTGTCCGTAGCCATACGATTTTCCTTCAAGATCCCTTTCAGGATTTCCGTCTGCTTCCTATCCGAGGCGCGACCTTCACTGTGTAGCTTCGCCCAGTCGGTGTTTAACTCCTTCAGTTTCTGGCACTTGTCAGAAAGGACCACGAGTTCAGCACGCAGTTGGTCAAAGGCCAGTTTCTGGGAATTCTGCTTCTCCCTTTGGATTGCTATCTTGTCATTTAGCCAGGTCGCCAGGTCCTGGTCGATCTTTTGCCTCTTTCCCTGCAACACAAATACATAGTATGGTTTGTTCAGTTCACCAGGACAAGCTGGTTAGTTTCCATAATTAATTGAATCGACTAGTGGCACTGTCATAATTTCAAGGAAGAAGCAATCTAGGACTAATCAAAATTTTATGAATCGACTAGTGGCACTTTCATAATTTCAATTTCAAAGACAAATAAGATTTATCAGCAGTTTAGTGTGCTGTGGGTTTTTCCCAATATCACCAAATGGTAGTGGGAGAGTGGCAAACTCATAATGCAGAAACCCATGTCCAGATACATAATGGAAAGAGAACATGGTGTCCATTCATGAACATGAACACCAACACATGTCTAGATAGATAAGGAGTTGCCCTAGGATTCTTTTGCACCCTATAATGGGAAGCAGACATGGACATTGCTCCCTGAACCCTAAACATTACAAAAGGAGAGGAGGACGAACTGATATTCGTGTCCCCGCTAACGGGAATCAGACTTGGGCATTGCTCCGATACGCCTCCAGACATGCCCTTAGCTCCTCGTTCTCTTTCCGAACACCCTCAAGTACGGTTATCCCTCTGCTCATGTCCGCCTTCATCTCCTTGACTGCATCCAGGCAACGGTTCCTGTCATGGTAGGCTCGGATGGTAGCCTTGGTGTCCTCGACGCGTCCTCTGAGTACCTCGCTGACTTCGTCCTGCAGGAGAATGCACCTTTCCACGAGATTCTTCTTCTCCTCCGTGAGCTCGTTGATTATCTTGATGGCATATTCTTGTCTGTTCAAGTTACGGTCGAGCACTTTCTGCAGCCTAATGACGTCACGTGCAAAATCTAGCAAGATCTCCTTCTGCACAGATAATTGCTTGCGTAGGCTCTCATTAGCTTGGGCGAGGGAGCGTGCAAGCTCATGTTGGTTGGCAATCTTGGAACTGATCGTGGCCACCTTGTCACGGTACTCGGCCTTCGATTGCTGCATTGTTCATGTTAATTGAAATAGGAATTCTACAATTACACTCTAGGTCCCAGGTGAATACTAATACAGATAAAAAAATCCCCGTTTGAATCTATTGGCCGCAGTGTTAAAATGGACCTAGAGGTCTATTCATGACCACGATAAACTAATCCTAATCACAAAAAATCCATAGTGAATCTATGAACAACGGTATTAAGGAAAGACCAAGAGATCCAGTCATATTCATGAAAACTAATACAACTCGCAAAAGAAGAAGAAAAACCAATGCGGGGTGGACAACATCTAAGAAATCCACATCATAACTCAGAGAAATGACAGCGTGGAGATTTGCTACCTCGCTGAGACATGGAACGGGGCCAAACGGGTCCTGCGACGCCTCCGTCGTGGTGGATTCGGGCTCCACGGTCGGCCTGTAATATGTAGAAGAGGAAGAGCCAGAAGAAGAAGAAAAACAAGAAGAAGCTGATTAAGATCATGATGGAGAGGGAGATGGAGAAGAAGTAGAACAAGGAGAGCGTACCGGGAGGAGCCCTCACCTACTAGAACATTCGGCGCCATTGTCAGGGGAGATTGAGCCTCGATGAGAGGGTGGGATTGAGCGGCTGGTAGAGCAAGAAGTGCCTCGCGGCGATTTCTCTCCCTTTTTTCTGCAAGGATCGTCGACCGACCTCTCCCCCTCCTCAGTGGAGCCATGGCTTATAGGGTGAGTGTGGCGGCGGCAGGAGGAAGGAGACAGTGATTGGTGTGGGAGAAGAGTCAAAGAGTACATGCCGTGGTCTAGTAGTACTAGTACTATTATACAAGACCACCGTGTATGGTCTACCTTCTCAAAGAAGCCAGGGAGGCAGGGGTAGGGAATCGATGGGACTTGTCTTTATTGCAATCGACACTTCAATGGTCTTTGGCGCCGCCCAAAATCTAGTATATAATAAGGGGAGTGTGAGCCGGGTGGTCATCACGGGAATCAGCGTGCACATCCCGCGTGCATGTGTCACGTGTTGATGGGGCAATGACGCGCGCAACTGCTGCACGATCACGTCGGCACGTCGAACTCTGTTGAACTCCACATGACAGGAACACACGGGATATTTACGTGTCTAGAATACGATTTGCCACTTTTGTTGTGATCAAATTATGTTTAGTACGCGAGATATTACTTTTTTTTGATAATCAACAAATGCATGCGTGGACACGATGCATGAAACCGTTGCTCGTCCTTGATCAGATCGGCACCCCACTCTGTGTACCCGCCATCGACCATTCGGAGCAACTACCTCGAGCACGATGCCCCCTCGCCGTGGCAATGGTAGGTCCAAGCCGTCCACTGACTGTCCTGTGTCCTCGGCTCTTCGTTGCATCGTCCGCGCTCGCGAGTCGCCTGCTGAGGCAACACGTCATGTCCGACCGCACTAGGATCCATCAACATCATCACTCGAGGACATCGCGACGTCGAAGCTCGGACCGGCCGCGCAAGAGGAGCGTGGGGTACCTGCAGCGTCGGACGAGCGCAAAGCAGCAGCCAGGACGAGGGCGCTTGTTGCACCGGCGAGTACGGAGAACAAGAGGAACGAGAAGAAGACCATGAAGAAGAGAGGAGATAGCTATTTGGACGAGTCCGACTTGGCCAACGAGGAGGCATTCATCGATCAGTTGGAGGCAGAAGCGGAGGAGAGTGACGTGGACCCGTGGGACTACGAAGAGGAGGAGGAGGAGGACTCCGACGAGGAGATAGCGCGCTTATTCGAGGAAGGGGGCGGTGTCGAGTCGTTAGAGGAGGAGACCGATGGCGGCGATGGCAGGTACCATGGCGTTGATGAATACTAGGATGAACCGGAAGACGAAGACGATGGCTTCTTTGAAATATGATCATTTATTTTTTTTATTTTAGTTAGATAGATGGATTTTCACTTGTTTATGGAGGTAAAGTATCAGTGGCATGGATATAGAGGTGGAACGGATTGACCATGCATAAAAAAAGTGGAGAAGGGAGGGGTTATCCTGTCCGTTGGATCACATGGGATCAACGGTTGGTGGAGACGATTCGCGTGACATCTGTGTCAGCCAATCAGGGTATAGCACCCATAGTGAGCACATGTTTGGGATCTCCACACGTTTGGGCTTTTGTGAGATTTGTGACCGAGAGAGAGGGGAAATCTCTTTTCACAATCTACATATGGATCCACCAGTATCATTGAAATGTGTGCTCTTTTTACTAACAACAACCAGAGTCATTGCATGTGTGTTCTCTTTACTAACAACAACCAGAGTCATTGAAATGTGTGTTCTCTTCAGAGACCACACATGGATCCACCAGTGTTATTGCATGTGTGTTCTTGTTACTAACAACAACCAGAGTCATTGCATGTGTCTTCTTTTCACATACCACATATGGATCCACCAGTGTCACTGCATGTGTGTTCTTTTCACAATCCACCTATGGATCCACCAGTGTCATTACATGTGTGTTCTTTTTACTAACAACAACCAGAGTCATTTCATGACTATTCTTTTCACATACGACATATGGATCCACCAGTGTCATTGCATGTGTGTTCTTTTTACTAACAACAACTGGAGTCATTGAAATGTATGTTCTTTTCACATACCACATATGGAACAACTAGAGTCATTGCATGTGTGCTCTTTTCACAATCCACCTATGGATCCACCAGTGTCATTGCATGTGTGTTCTTTTTACTAACAACAACCATAGTCATTGAAATGTGTGTTCTTTTCACATACAACATATGGATCCACCAGTGTCATTGTATGTGTGTTCTTTTCACAATCCACATATGGATCCACCAGTGTCAGTGCATGTGTGCTTTTTTTACTAACAACAACCAGATTCATTTCATGTGTGTTCTTTTCACATACCACATATGGATCCACCAGAGTCATTGAAATGTGTGTTCTATTCAGAGACCCCACATGGATCCACCAGTGTTATTGCATGTGTGTTCTTGTTACTAACAACAACCATAGTCATTGCATGTGTGTTCTTTTCACATGCCACATATGGATCCACTAGTGTCATTGCATGTGCGTTCTTTTCACAATCCACCTATGGATCCACCAGTGTCATTGCATGTCTGTTCTTTTTACTAACAACAACTGGAGTCATTTCATGACTGTTCTTTTCACATACCACATATGGATCCACCAGTGTCATTGAAATGTGTGTTCTGTTTAGAGACCACACATGGATCCACCAGTGTCATTGCATGTGTGTTATATTTACTAACAACAAATGAAGTCATTGCATGTGTGTTCTTTTCACATACCACATATGGAACAACCAGAGTCATTGCACGTGTGCTCTTTTCACAATCCACCTATGGATCCACCAGTGTCATTGCATGTGTGTTCTTTTTACTAACAACAACCAGAGTCATTGCATGTGTGTTCTTGTCACATACCACATATGGATCCACCAGTGTCATTGCATGTGTGCTCTTTTTTACTAACAACAACCAGAGTCATTGCATGTGTGTTCTCTTCAGAGACCACACAATGGATCCACCAGTCTCATTGCATGTGTGTTCTTTTTACTAACAACAATTGGAGTCATTGAAATGTGTGTTCTTTTTACTAACAACAACCAGAGTCATTGCATGTGTGTTCTTTTCACATACCACATATGGATCCACCAGTGTCATTGCATGTGTGTTCTTTTCACAATCCACCTATGGATCCACTAGTGTCATTGCATGTGTGCTTTTTTTACTAACAACAACCAGAGTCATTTCATGTGTGTTCTTTTCACATACCACATATGGATCCACCAGAGTCATTGAAATGTGTGTTCTCTTTAGAGACCACACATGAATCCACCAGTGATATTGCATGTGTGTTCTTGTTACTAACAATAGCCAGAGTCATTGCATGTGTGTTCTTTTCACATGGCACAAATGGATCCAGCTAGTCATTGCATGTGTGCTCTTTTCACAGTCCACCTATCGATCCACCAGTGTCATTGCATGTGTGTTCTGTTTACTAACAACAATTGGAGTCATTTCATGACTGTTCTTTTCACATACCACATATGGATCCACCAGTGTCATTGAAATATGTGTTCTCTTCAGAGACCACACATGGATCCACTAGTGTCATTACATGTGTGTTCTTTTTACTAACAACAACTGGAGTCATTGCATGTGTGTTCTTTTCAGATACCACATATGGAACAACCAGAGTCATTGCGTGTGTGCTCTTTTCACAATCTACCTATAGATCCACCAATGTCATTGCATGTGTGTTCTTTACACAATCCACCTATGGATCCACCAGTGTTATTTGCATGTGTGTTCTTTTTACTAACAACAACCAGAGTCATTTCATGACTGTTCTTTTCACATACGACATATGGATCCACCAGTGTCATTGCATGTGTGTTCTTTTTACTAACAACAACTGGAGTCATTGAAATGTATGTTCTTTTCACATACCACATATGGAACAACTAGAGTCATTGCATGTGTGCTCTTTTCACAATCCACCTATGGATCCACCAGTGTCATTGCATGTGTGTTATTTTGACTAACAACAACCATAGTCATTGAAATGTGTGTTCTTTTCACATACCACATATGGATCCACCAGTGTCATTGTATGTGTGTTCTTTTCACAATCCACATATGGATCCACCAGTGTCAGTGCATGTGTGCTTTTTACTAACAACAACCACAGTCATTTCATGTGTGTTCTTTTCACATACCACATATGGATCCACCAGAGTCATTGAAATGTGTGTTCTCTTCAGAGACCACACATGGATCCACCAGTGTTATTGCATGTGTGTTCTTGTTAACAACAACGAGAGTCATTACATGTGTGTTCTTTTCACATGCCACATATGGATCCACTAGTGTCATTGCATGTGTGTTCTTTTCACAATCCACCTATGGATCCACCAGTGTCATTCCATGTGTGTTCTTTTTACTAACAACAACTGGAGTCATTTCATGACTGTTCTTTTCACATACCACATATGGATCCACCAGTGTCATTGAAATGTGTGTTCTGTTTAGAGACCACACATGGATCCACCAGTGTCATTGCATGTGTGTTATATTTACTAACAACAAATGGAGTCATTGCATGTGTATTCTTTTCACATACCACATATGGAACAACCAGAGTCATTGCACGTGTGCTCTTTTCACAATCCACCTATGGATCCACCAGTGTCATTGCATGTGTGTTCTTTTTACTAACAACAACCAGAGTCATTGCATGTGTGTTCTTTTCACATACCACATATGAATCCACCAGTGTCATTGCATGTGTGCTCTTTTTACTAACAACAACCAGAGTCATTGCATGTGTGTTCTCTTCAGAGACCACACATGGATCCACTAGTGTCATTGCATGTGTGTTCTTTTTACTAACAACAACTAGAGTCATTGAAATGTGTGTTCTTTTTACTAACAACAACTAGAGTCATTGCATGTGTGTTCGTTTCACATACCACATATGGATCCACCAGTGTCATTGCATGTGTGTTCTTTTCACAATCCACCTATGGATCCACTAGTGTCATTGCATGTGTGCTTTTTTTACTAACAACAACCAGAGTCATTTCATGTGTGTTCTTTTCACATACCACATATGGATCCACTAGAGTCACTGGAATGTGTGTTCTCTTCAGAGACCACACATGAATCCACCAGTGATATTGCATGTGTGTTCTTGTTACTAACAACAACAAGAGTCATTGCATGTGTGTTCTTTTCACATGCCACATATGGATCCACCTAGTCATTGCATGTGTGCTCTTTTCACAGTCCACCTATGGATCCACCAGTGTCATTGCATGTGTGTTCTGTTTACTAACAACAACTGGAGTCATTTCATGACTGTTCTTTTCACATACCACATATGGATCCACCAGTGTCATTGAAATGTGTGTTCTCTTCAGAGACCACACATGGATCCACTAGTGTCATTGCATGTGTGTTCTTTTTACTAACAACAACTGGAGTCATTTTTTGCATGTGTGTTCTTTTCACATACCACATATGGAACAACCAGAGTCATTGCGTGTGTGCTCTTTTCACAATCCACCTATAGATCCACCAGTGTCATTGCATGTGTGTTCTTTTCACAATCCACCTATGGATCCACAAGTGTTATTTGCATGTGTGTTCTTTTTACTAACAACAACTGGAGTCATTGCACTGTGTTCTTTTCACATACCACAAATGGAACAACCAGAGCCATTGCATGTGTGCTCTTTTCACAATCCACCTATGGATCCACCAGTGTCATTGCATGTGTGTTCTTTTCACAATCCACCTATGGATCCACCAGTGTCATTGCATGTGTGTTCTTTTTACTAACAACAACTTGGGTTATTTGCATGTGTGTTCTTTTCATATACCACATATGGATCCACCGGTGTCAATGAAATTGCGTTCTCTTCAGAGACCACACATGGATCCACCAGTGTCATTGCATGTGTGTTCTTTTTACTAACAACAACCAGAGTCATTGCATGTGTGTTCTTTTCACATACCATATATGGATCCATCAGTGTCATTGCATGTGTGTTTTCTTCACAATCCACACATGGATCCACCAATGTCATTGTATGTGTGTTATTTTTACTAACAACAACTGGAGTCATTGCATGTGTGTTCTTTTTACTAACAACAACTGGAGTCATTGCATGTGTGTTCTTTTTACATACCACATATGGAACAACCAGAGTCATTGCATGTTTTCTCTTTTCACAATCCACCTATGGATCCACTATTGTCATTGCATGTGTGTTCTTTTTACTAACAACAACCAAAGCCATTGCATGTATGTTCTTTTCACATACCACATATGGATCCACAAGTGTCATTGCATGTGTGTTCTTTTTACTAACAACAACTAGAGTCATTTCATGACTATTCTTTCACATACCACATAAGGATCCACCAGTGTCATTGAAATGTGTGTTCCCTTCAGAGACCACACATGGATCCACCAGTGTCATTGCATGTGTGTTCTTTTTACTAACAGCAACCAGAGTCATTGCATGTGTGTTCTTTTCACATACCACATATGGATCCACCAGTGTCATTGCATGTGTGTTCTCTTCACAATCCACCTATGGATCCACCAGTGTCATTGCATGTGTGTTCTTGTTACTAACAACAACCAGAGTCATTTCATGTGTGTTCTTTTCACATACCACATATGGATCCACCAGAGTCATTGTAATGTGTGTTCTCTTCAGAGACCACTGATGTCTACGCACTTCTATTCTTGTAGACAGTTGTTGGGTCTCCAAGTGTAGAGGTTTGTAGAACAACAACAAGTTTTCCCTTAAGTGGATTACCCAAGGTTTATCGAACTCAAGGAGGAAGTGGTCAAAGGTATTCCCTCTCGAGCAACCTTGCAATCTAGATACAAGAAGTCTCTTGTGTCCCCAACACACCCAATACACGTGTCAGGTGTATAGGTGCACTAGTTCAACGAAGAGATAGTGAAATACAAGTGGTATAGATAATTATAAGTGGTAACGGTGATAGAAAATAGCTTGAAGGCATGGAAAAGACTAAAGTAAGACTGAAATAAAGATGGAAGCAAGCAAACATGTAACAGATCTAGTAGCAAACGGTGTTTCAATGCTTAGAAACAAGGCCTAAGGATCATACTTTCACTGGTGAACACTCTCATATAAATATATTATCTTCATGATACTACTCTTAACTACTCTCCGGTTGAACACTCTAATCAATGGTAGGGCTATAACAACACACCTCAAAGTAAGCCTTTCCCATCTAGAAAACCCCACACTGTCACCTTGAGTACTAGATGTGTCCAACAAACATCACAATTTCATAGAAACATCCAACTCCAAATATAACTCATAACAAGTATTTGTAATCTCTAGCCTAAGTGCCACCATGGTGAGTACGGTGTCACTTTCACACACATGGGGAGAGCAGAGATCTATTAAGCACTTGAGTAGCAAGGTAGATCTACTAGATTTCAAAGCTCATGATCACAATATGATCATGCATAGAGAGAGAGAGATGAACACATAGCTACCGGTAGAACCCTTAGCCCCGAGAGAGAACTACTCCCTCATCATCACGGGAATCGGCAATGTGGATGGAGATGGTGGTGGAGATCGATGGAGATGGCTCCAGGGGCACTTCCCTGTCCCGGCAGGGTGCCGGAACAGAGACTTTCTGTCCCCCAATCTCCCCTTCGGTGGCGGCGGTGCTGCGGAACTTTTCGTGGCTGGAGGCTTGATGATCTAGGGTTTATGCCTCGGGAGGCTTCTTATAGGCTAGAGGGCAAGGTCAGTGGGCGGCCAGGAGGCCCACACCATGCCCTGGCGCGGCCTGGGGGGACCCGCGCCATGGCGTGGTGTGGCCACCCTGTGGCCCCTCTTCGACTCTCCTTCTGGCTCCGTGAGTCTTCCGGGAAATATCAACTTTGGCTTTTGTCTGGTCCAATTCCGAGAATATTGATTTTCTAACTTTCCTGGAACCAAAAACAGCAGAAAACAGGCAACTGGCACTGTGGCACTTGTTAATAGGTTAGTCCAAGAAATCATATGAAAAGTACTCCAAAGTGTGGAAAAACACAATAAAATAGATAAAACCAAGCATGGAACATCAAAGTTTATAGATACATTTGCAATGTATAAACATCCCCAAGTTTAACTCCTGCTCGTCCTCGAGTAGGTAAGTGATAAAAAGAAAGAATAATTTTTGAGGTGACATGCACCATCATAGACTTGATCAGCATATTTGTAAAATATTCAAAGTTGGGATCAAAGTACTTCAATCATAACATGAAAGATAAAGTTCTAGCAATAAGACAAAGAAACTATGTTGCAACATGAAAAGGCATAAACAAAAGATTCATGATTAGCAATGCTTTGCAAGACGTTTATTTGTTTCACATAAAGAAAACATAGCATAATAATATTCAGCTTGTCCCTCATAGAGTAGCAAATATAAATGCATAGGACACCTTCAAAGTTCATAAGAGTGACTAGATACAAATAGTTTAAAACAAGCAATATCAAGTTATGCATCAATCAACAAGTCTTGGGACAATGCACATAGAACTAAGAATGGCCACTATGCTCTCAAAGTAAGTGCATAAAGATAGAAGGTGGAGACTCAATATATAAGTGGATGAAAGGCCTTCATAGAAGGAAGTAGGGATTCAAGTCTAATAAAGAGCTTCCAAAAATTATGGTACTTAATAGCTTTCAGCTCTCATTGCCCCTATCATAAGCATCTTAAAGTGATTAAGGTTAAAGTGAACAAACTATGGTGTATATGCTTGACGAAGTATAAGTTGGAAATCTCATGTCCCTTGAATACGAGGGCCGCTCCTCATGCTACTCAAGTTTAGTCACCGGTAAGTTCTTGTCATTGTAAGTACATGTGTATCATAGAGAACCTCCAACGGGGTACCCCTTGCCCGATGATATGGAAGAATCCCCATATCAAAATGACAAGGCAAGCAGACAACGAGCATCTCAGCAATCTTCTTATTTACCATGGGAAAATGGTGCTTTTTTCTGTCTTTCCTCTTTTCATAATCTTTTTTTCTCTTTCTCTTTTTTCTCAATATCTGACTCTTTTTTATAAGAAGAATGCTTCATAGACAGCTCATTATGGTTACGCTGCAGGTTTCCACCATGTCAGCATGGATTAGACTAGCGGCCTAGGCGTTTCTCTAACACATATACATAACTCCATGGACTTACAATCTCCCCTTTCATTTCACACTGACGACATCCATAGACAAAAGAGCATGATATCAACTAGGTACAAAGTACTCGTGCAATGTTGAAAGTGTTCCCCATGACAACATGGTTCTGCTAATCCCCAAGAAATAAGTGCAAGCATATACAACATAGACGACACAATGGTTCAAGTTTATTAAGGGCAAGAAAATTAAAGTGTGCCATCAAGTTCGTGAGAGCTTTAATCACTAGTTTTCTCATAACAAGTTTAATTTGGAAGGTAAACAAAAACATTAATATACTTGGAATAGCATATGCTAGTAGGTAGGTATGGTGGACTCTTTGGAATAACTTGGTTTAGGGAGTTGGATGCATGAGTGGAACTCATACTTGGTTGTGGAGGCTAGCAAAAGACTGGGGGCGACAAACTAAGAGAGCAACAATGACCATAATCATGCAGAGCGACAAAACATCATTGATCAAAACATAAAGTGATACTACAAGTTAAAAACTAAAGGATCATAAAGGCTTATGGTGACTTGAGATAGTCATAACATGGTGTGAGCATGCGCCAAGTCAACCCAAATAAAGCATCAAAGGAGAATACCACTATACTATGCTTTAATATGCTAGAACAACGCATGATTCATCCAAGGCACATTAAGCAATCTCAATTGTTTATAACAAGTCATGCTACAGAAAAGAATACTAAGCATAAAGCCAAAAAAATACCAAGCATGGCATGAATAGCATAGGCCACAGTCAAAAACAAGATCTCTTTACCACTTAAGCATGAGCTTTCCTACTCTTTTCCAAACCAAACCAAACTAAAACCAATGTATGAAAGAGGGGGTCCAACCAATTTATTCAGCAAGCTAAGCAAACAAAAGCAAACCAAAA
>OU342744.1:330392375-330572470 GCA_910589775.1 Avena eriantha
TAATTGCAAACGGTGTATCAATGCTTAGAAACAAGGCCTAAGGATCATACTTTCACTGGTGAACACTCTCATATAAATATATTATCTTCATGATACTACTCTTAACTACTCTCCGGTTGAACACTCTAATCAATGGTAGGGCTATAACAACACACCTCAAAGTAAGCCTTTCCCATCTAGAAAACCCCACACTGTCACCTTGAGTACTAGATGTGTCCAACAAACATCACAATTTCATAGAAACATCCAACTCCAAATATAACTCATAACAAGTATTTGTAATCTCTAGCCTAAGTGCCACCATGGTGAGTACGGTGTCACTTTCACACACATGGGGAGAGCAGAGATCTATTAAGCACTTGAGTAGCAAGGTAGATCTACTAGATTTCAAAGCTCATGATCACAATATGATCATGCATAGAGAGAGAGAGATGAACACATAGCTACCGGTAGAACCCTTAGCCCCGAGAGAGAACTACTCCCTCATCATCACGGGAATCGGCAATGTGGATGGAGATGGTGGTGGAGATCGATGGAGATGGCTCCAGGGGCACTTCCCTGTCCCGGCAGGGTGCCGGAACAGAGACTTTCTGTCCCCCAATCTCCCCTTCGGTGGCGGCGGTGCTGCGGAACTTTTCGTGGCTGGAGGCTTGATGATCTAGGGTTTATGCCTCGGGAGGCTTCTTATAGGCTAGAGGGCAAGGTCAGTGGGCGGCCAGGAGGCCCACACCATGCCCTGGCGCGGCCTGGGGGGACCCGCGCCATGGCGTGGTGTGGCCACCCTGTGGCCCCTCTTCGACTCTCCTTCTGGCTCCGTGAGTCTTCCGGGAAATATCAACTTTGGCTTTTGTCTGGTCCAATTCCGAGAATATTGATTTTCTAACTTTCCTGGAACCAAAAACAGCAGAAAACAGGCAACTGGCACTGTGGCACTTGTTAATAGGTTAGTCCAAGAAATCATATGAAAAGTACTCCAAAGTGTGGAAAAACACAATAAAATAGATAAAACCAAGCATGGAACATCAAAGTTTATAGATACATTTGCAATGTATAAACATCCCCAAGTTTAACTCCTGCTCGTCCTCGAGTAGGTAAGTGATAAAAAGAAAGAATAATTTTTGAGGTGACATGCACCATCATAGACTTGATCAGCATATTTGTAAAATATTCAAAGTTGGGATCAAAGTACTTCAATCATAACATGAAAGATAAAGTTCTAGCAATAAGACAAAGAAACTATGTTGCAACATGAAAAGGCATAAACAAAAGATTCATGATTAGCAATGCTTTGCAAGACGTTTATTTGTTTCACATAAAGAAAACATAGCATAATAATATTCAGCTTGTCCCTCATAGAGTAGCAAATATAAATGCATAGGACACCTTCAAAGTTCATAAGAGTGACTAGATACAAATAGTTTAAAACAAGCAATATCAAGTTATGCATCAATCAACAAGTCTTGGGACAATGCACATAGAACTAAGAATGGCCACTATGCTCTCAAAGTAAGTGCATAAAGATAGAAGGTGGAGACTCAATATATAAGTGGATGAAAGGCCTTCATAGAAGGAAGTAGGGATTCAAGTCTAATAAAGAGCTTCCAAAAATTATGGTACTTAATAGCTTTCAGCTCTCATTGCCCCTATCATAAGCATCTTAAAGTGATTAAGGTTAAAGTGAACAAACTATGGTGTATATGCTTGACGAAGTATAAGTTGGAAATCTCATGTCCCTTGAATACGAGGGCCGCTCCTCATGCTACTCAAGTTTAGTCACCGGTAAGTTCTTGTCATTGTAAGTACATGTGTATCATAGAGAACCTCCAACGGGGTACCCCTTGCCCGATGATATGGAAGAATCCCCATATCAAAATGACAAGGCAAGCAGACAACGAGCATCTCAGCAATCTTCTTATTTACCATGGGAAAATGGTGCTTTTTTCTGTCTTTCCTCTTTTCATAATCTTTTTTTCTCTTTCTCTTTTTTCTCAATATCTGACTCTTTTTTATAAGAAGAATGCTTCATAGACAGCTCATTATGGTTACGCTGCAGGTTTCCACCATGTCAGCATGGATTAGACTAGCGGCCTAGGCGTTTCTCTAACACATATACATAACTCCATGGACTTACAATCTCCCCTTTCATTTCACACTGACGACATCCATAGACAAAAGAGCATGATATCAACTAGGTACAAAGTACTCGTGCAATGTTGAAAGTGTTCCCCATGACAACATGGTTCTGCTAATCCCCAAGAAATAAGTGCAAGCATATACAACATAGACGACACAATGGTTCAAGTTTATTAAGGGCAAGAAAATTAAAGTGTGCCATCAAGTTCGTGAGAGCTTTAATCACTAGTTTTCTCATAACAAGTTTAATTTGGAAGGTAAACAAAAACATTAATATACTTGGAATAGCATATGCTAGTAGGTAGGTATGGTGGACTCTTTGGAATAACTTGGTTTAGGGAGTTGGATGCATGAGTGGAACTCATACTTGGTTGTGGAGGCTAGCAAAAGACTGGGGGCGACAAACTAAGAGAGCAACAATGACCATAATCATGCAGAGCGACAAAACATCATTGATCAAAACATAAAGTGATACTACAAGTTAAAAACTAAAGGATCATAAAGGCTTATGGTGACTTGAGATAGTCATAACATGGTGTGAGCATGCGCCAAGTCAACCCAAATAAAGCATCAAAGGAGAATACCACTATACTATGCTTTAATATGCTAGAACAACGCATGATTCATCCAAGGCACATTAAGCAATCTCAATTGTTTATAACAAGTCATGCTACAGAAAAGAATACTAAGCATAAAGCCAAAAAAATACCAAGCATGGCATGAATAGCATAGGCCACAGTCAAAAACAAGATCTCTTTACCACTTAAGCATGAGCTTTCCTACTCTTTTCCAAACCAAACCAAACTAAAACCAATGTATGAAAGAGGGGGTCCAACCAATTTATTCAGCAAGCTAAGCAAACAAAAGCAAACCAAAAACCAAAACGAAAACAAAAATAAGAAGCTCCAAGAACAACACAATTGTGTATGAAACAATAAAAGTGAAGTGTTTGGAAGAAACCTGGGATTTTAATTGATGAAGAGGGGGATGCCTTGGGCATCCCCAAGCTTTGACGCTTGTACTTCTTGGATATTTCTTGGGGTGACACATGTGGAATCTCCAAGCTTGAGCTTTAGTCCATCTTTCATCTCATTACTCATTCCTTCCATACACCTGAAATTTTTCCTTCATACAAAACTTCACACAATCTTTATTAGCAACATTAGTGCACTCAAGATAATAAGTCTTTAGATTCAGTTTTAACACCAAATAAAACTTCCATTAAAACACAAGCTACTGTATCACTTCCCTCAAAAAGGAACCAACAAGAAGCAAATGCAGAAAATGGCAGAAATCTGTCAAAACAGACCAACGGGTAAAAACGAATTTTTTCGAAGACCTTATGTTGCTCAAATAAAAAAGTGTTGAACTAAAAAAGTTAGATAACAACCTGGGGCAGAAGCAGAAAAATTCACGCCTCAAAATGACGTACAGAGATTTTACATGAATTTTTACGGTGAAGCACATAAATCTGTTTCGGGACAACAACTTTTCCAAACATTACTTCTCTCTCATTAGAGGTTACTCTTGGCACAAAAAGCAAATAAAAAGGATAAGGAGCGGTTATTATAGAAGTAATAACTTCCAAGACTCATCTAAAACTTTTGGGTTATCTCCCAATAAGTACTTTTCTTTAACGCCTTTAAGTTAGGCATGATAGTTTGAGAAGATGCTCACATAAGAAATATGAATTGAAGCAAAAGAGAGCATCAAGAAGCAAATTCAAAGCACATTTAAGTATAACCCACTTCCTATGCATAGGAATCTTGTAAAGAAACAAGTCATGAAAGCACAAAGCAACAAGCATAGTAAAGCAAAACAAGTGCAACTTCAAGACTTTCAACATAAAGAGGGGACACTTAATATTATGGAGATGCATAAAACCATATTTCCCTCTCTCATAATAACTTTCAGTAGCATCATGAATAAAATTAACAATATAACTATCACATAAAACATTCTTATCATGAGCCACATGCATATAATAATTATTACTCTCCATATAAGCATAGTCATTCTTATTAATTGTAGTGGGAGCAAAATCAACAAAATAGCTATCATTATTATTCTCATCACCATAATCATCAAATATAGGAGGCACATTGTAGTCATTAATTTTCTCCTCAATAGTAGGTGGACTGAAAATATCATATTCATCATTGTAATCATCGTATATTGGAGGTTTGGTATCATCATAAGCAATAGAATAGCTATCTTCCAAAGCTGGGGAACTAAAAAGATCATTTTCATAAAAACTAGCTTCCCCAAGCTTAGACTTTTCCATAGCATTAGCAATAATCTGTCCAAAGAATTCATACTAACAACATTGCTATTAGCATGCAAATAAAGTTCCATAGGTTTTTTAATTTTCTCTTCAAACACTTCATGTCCTAACTCAAGGTAAATACTATAAAGCTCTCTTATTTTGTTGTTGTTTTCCATTAAGCCTAACTAGTGAAAAAAAGAAAAAAAAAGACAAAATTGCAGAATCTAAAGGAAATAACTTCGATCACTCACAACAGAGGATGTGAGTACCTTTTACCTCACCTCCCCGGCAACGGAGCCAGAAAATAGGCGTTTGCCGTGGGAGGTTCTTCTCTTTAATCCTCCACTGTGAATACCTTTTACCTTACCTCCCCGGCAACGGTGCCAGAAATTAGCTTGATGTCTACGCACTTCTATTCTTGTAGACAGTTGTTGGGCCTCCAAATGCAGAGGTTTGTAGAACAGCAGCAAGTTTTCCCTTAAGTGGATTACCCAAGGTTTATCGAACTCAGGGAGGAAGTGGTCAAAGGTATTCCCTCTCAAGCAACCCTGCAATCTAGATAGAAGAAGTCTCTTGTGTCCCCAATACACCCAATACACTTGTCAGGTGTATAGGTGCACTAGTTCGGCAAAGAGATAGTGAAATACAAGTGGTATAGATAATTATGTGGTAACAGTGATAGAAAATAGCTTGAAGGCGTGGAAAAGACTAAAGTAAAACTGAAATAAAGATGGAAGCAAGCAAACATGTAACAGATCTAGTAGCAAACGGTGTTTCAATGCTTAGAAACAAGGCCTAGGGATCATACATTCACTGGTGAACACTCTCATATAAATATATTATCTTCATGATACTACTCTTAACTACTCTCCGGTTGAACACTCTAATCAATGGTAGGGCTATACCATCAATCCTCAAAGTAAGCCTTTCCCATCTAGAAAACCCCACACTGTCACCTTGAGTACTAGATGAGTCCAACAAACACCACAATTTCATAGAAACATCCAACTCCAAATATAACTCATAACAAGTATTTGTAATCTCTAGCCTAACTGCCACCATGGTGAGTACGGTGTCACTTTCACACACATGGGGAGAGCAGAGATCTATTAAGCACTTGAGTAGCAAGGTAGATCTACTAGATTACAAAGCTCATGATCACAATATGATCATGCATAGAGAGAGAGATGAACACATAGCTACCGGTAGAACCCTTAGCCTCGAGAGAGAACTACTCCCTCATCATCATGGGAATCAGCAATGATGATGGAGATGGTGGTGGAGATCGATGGAGATGGCTCCGGGGGCACTTCCCCGTCCCGACAGGGTGCTGGAACAGAGACATTCTGTCCCCCGAATCTCCCCTTCGGTGGCAGCGGCGTTGTGGAACTTTTCGTGGCTGGAGGCTTGATGATATAGGGTTTATGCCTTGGGAGGCTTCTTATAGGCCAGAGGGCAAGGTCGGTGGGCGACCAGGGGGCCCACACCATGCCCTAACGCGGCCTGGGGGGACCCGCGCCATGGGGTGGTGTGGCCACCCTGTGGCCCCTCTCCGACTCTCCTTCTGGCTCCGTGAGTCTTCCTGGAAAATATAAACTTTGGCTTTTGTCTGGTCCAATTCCGAGAATATTGATTTTCTGACTTTCCTAGAACCAAAAATAGCAGAAAACAGGCAACTAGCACTGTGGCACTTGTTACTAGGTTAGTCCAAGAAATCATATGAAAAGTACTCCAAAGTGTGGACAAAACACAAGAAAGTAGATAAAACCAAGCATGGAACATCAAAAATTATAGATACATTTGCAATGTATCAACCACACATGGATCCACCAGTGTCATTGCATGTGTGTTCTTTTCACAATCCACCTATGGACCCACCAGTGTCATTGCATGTGTGTTCTTTTTACTAACAACAACTGGAGTCATCGCATGTGTGCTCTTTTCACAATCCACCTATGGATCCACCAGTGTCATTGCATGTGTCTTCTTTTTACTAACAACAACTGGAGTCATTTCATGACTATTCTTTTCACATACCACATATGGATCCACCAGTTTCATTGAAATGTGTGTTCCCTTCAAAGAACACACATGGATCCACCAGTGTCCTTGCATGTGTGTTCTTTTTTCTAATAGCAACCAGAGTCATTGCATGTGTGTTCTTTTCACATACCACATATGGATCCACCAGTGTCATTGCATGTGTCTTCTCTTCACAATCCACCTATGGATCCACCAGTGTCGTTGCATGTGTGTTCTTGTTACTAATAACAACCAGAGTCATTGCATGTGTGTTCTTTTCACATACCACATATGGATCCACCAGTGTCATTGCATGTGTGCTCTTTTTACTATCAACAACCAGATTCATTGCATGTGTGTTCTCTTTAGAAACCACACATGGATCCACCAGTGTCATTGCACGTGTGTTCTTTTTACTAACAACAACCGGTGTCATTGAAATGTGTGATCTCTTCAGAGACCACACATGGATCCACCAGTGTCATTGCATGTGTGTTCTTGTTACTAACAACAACCAGAGTCATTGAAATGTGTGTTCTTTTCACATACCACATAGGGATCCACCAGTGTCATTGCATGTGTGTTCTTTTCACAATCCACCTATGGATCGACCAGTGTCATTGCATGTGTGTTCTTTTTACTAACAATAACTAGAGTCATTTCATGTTTGTTCTTTTCACATACCACATATGGATCCACCGGTGTCATTGAAATGTGTTTTCTCTTCAGAGACCACACATGGATCCACGGGTGTCATTGCATGTGTGTTCTTTTTACTAACAACAACTGGTGTCATTGCATGTGTGTTCTTTTCACATACCACATGGAACAACCAGAGTCATTTCATGTGTGCTCTTTTCACAATCCACCTATGCATCCACCAGTGTCATTGCATGTGTGTTCTTTTTACTAACAACAACTAGAGTCATTTCATGACTGTTATTTTCACATACCACATATGGATCCACTGGTGTCATTGAAATGTGTGTCCTCTTCAGATACCACACATGGATCCACCAGTGTCATTGCATGTGTGTTCTTTTTACTATCAACAACAAGATTCATTGAAATGTGTGTTCTCTTTAGAGACCAAACATGGATCCACTAGTGTCATTGCTTGTGTGTTCTTTTTACTAACAAAAAACGTGTCATTGCATGCGTGTTCTTTTCAAAATCCACCTCTGGATCCACCAGTGTCATTGCATGTGTGCTTTTTTACTAACAACAACCAGAGTCATTGCATGTGTGCTCTTTTCAGAATCCACCTATGGATCCACTAGTGTCATTGCATGTGTGTTCCCTTCAGAGATGACACATGGATCCACCAGTGTCATTGCATGTGTGTTCTTTTTACTAACAGCAACCAGAGTCATTGCATGTGTGTTCTTTTCACATACCACATAATGATCCACCAGTGTCATTGCATGTGTGTTCTCTTCACAATCCACCTATGGATCCACAAGTGTCATTGCATGTGTGTTCTTGTTACTAACAACAACCAGAGTCATTGCATGTGTGTTCTTTTCACAAACCACATATGGTCCACCAGTGTCATTGCATGTGTGCTCTTTTTACTAACAACAACCAGCGTCATTGCATGTGTGTTCTCTTCGGAGACCACACATGGATCCACCAGTGTCATTGCATGTGTGTTATTTTTACTAACAACAACCGGTGTCATTGAAATGTGTGTTCTCTTCAGAGACCACACATGGATCCACCAGTGTCATTGCATGTGTGTTCTTGTTACTAACAACAACCAGAGTCATTGCATGTCTGTTCTTTTCACATACCACATATGGATCCACAAGTGTCATTGCATGTGTGTTCTTTTCACAATACACCTATGGATCCACCAGTGTCATTGCATGTGCGCTTTTTTTACTAACAACAAGAGTCATTTCATATGTGTTCTTTTCACATACCACATATGGATCCACCAGAGTCATTGAAATATGTGTTCTCTTCAGAGACCACACATGGATCCACCAGTGTTATTGCATGTGTGTTCTTGTTACTAACAACAACCAGAGTCATTGCATGTGTGTTGTTTCCACATGCTTCATATGGATCCACCAGTCTCATTGCATGTGTGTTATTTTCACAATCCACCTATGGATCCACCAGTGTCATTGCATGTGTGTTCTTTTTACTAACAACAACTGGAGACATTTCATGACTGTTCTTTTCACATACCACATATGGATCCACCAGTTTCATTGAAATGTGTGTTCTCTTCAGAGACCACACATGGATCCACCAGTGTCATTGCATGTGTGTTCTTTTTGCTAACAACAACTGGAGTCGTTGCATGTGTGTTCTTTTCACATACCACATATGGAACAACCATTGTCATTGCATGTGTGCTCTTTTCACAATCCACCTATGGATCCACCAGTGTCATTGCGTGTGTGTTCTTTTTACTAACAACAACCCGAGTCATTGCATGTCTGTTCTTTTCACATACTACATATGGATCTACTAGTGTCCTTGCATGTGTGCTCTTTTCAAAATCCACCTATGGATCCACTAGTGTCATTGCATGTGTGTTATTTTTACTAACAATAACTGGAGTCATTTCATGATTGTTCTTTTTACATACCACATATGGATCCACCAGTGTCATTTAAATGTGTGTTCTCTTCAGAGACCACACATGGATCCACCAGTGTCATTGCAGGTGTGTTCTTTTTACTAACAATATCTGGAGTCATTGCATGTGTGTTCTTTTCATATACCACATATGGATCCACTAGTGTCATTGCATGTGTGCTCTTTTTACTAACAACAACCAGATCTATTGCATGTGTGTTCTCTTCAGAGACCACACATGGATCCACCAGTGTCATTGCATGTGTGTTCTTTTTACTAACAATAACCAGAGTCATTGAAATGTGTGTTCTCTTTAGAGACCACACATGGATCCACTAGTGTCATTGCCAGTCTGTTCTTTTTACTAACAACAACCACTGTCATTGCATGTGTGTTCTTTTCACATACCACATATGGATCCACCAGTGTAATTGCATGTGTGATTTTTTTACTAACAATAACCAGAGTCATTTCATGTGTGTTCTCTTCGGATACCACACATGGATCCACCAGTGTCATTGCATGTGTGTTCTTGTTACTAACAACAAGCAGAGTCAGTGCATGTGTGTTCTTTTCACATACCACATATGGATCCACCAGTGTCATTGCATGTGTGTTCTTTTCACAATCCACCTATGGATCCACCAGTGTCATTGCATGTGTGTTCTTTTTACTAACAACAACTAGAGTCATTTCATGACTATTCTTTTCACGTACCACATATGGATCCACCGATGTCATTGAAATGTGTGTGCTTCTTATTAACCACAGCTAGAGTCATTGGATGTGTGTTCTCTTCAAATACCACATATTTATCCACCAGTGTCGTTGAAATGTGTGTTATTTTCAACTACAGCCGTTGGCCAAAAACAATCGGGACACAGAGCTAACCAGCAACCGCTCTGGGCTTCTAGAAGACCCAATCCCCGATTGTTAGGCATCGTTGGATCGGGGTGCATGGACGATAGTGATGTCCTTCGCGAGGGCGATCCGTGAGAAGTCTGTTCTATGAACTGATTGGAAGTGGCAACGACACTGGGCCTATGTGCTTGCCCTTATCCCTTTAACCTCGGGGCCAAAGATCAGATCGTGTTCCTTCATCGCCATGGAGAGGGAGAGGCCCAAACTCAGCTTGCACGAGGCTCAGATGTTCACCCACTACGACATACTAGCGCCGCCGTTCGCGAGGCTTCCGGCCGGCTTCGAGCTCAGCTACGCCGGGGTTCCTGTCGCGTGGCTCTTGCGCGACAACACGTTGGTAGGCAGATCGAGGAGCGCCGCTGCCAGCTGTCGGAGTGGAAGAGGGCAATGGCGTGGTACTCGCGTACGAGCGCGTACTGGCGAAAGCGGATCAAGAAGGAGCAGGCTGCGTTGATTGAGTTGTGCGGAACCCACCAGCGGAAGATCCACCCGGATCTGCGCAACCCCGAAGGGAGGCAGCGCTTCTGGGTAGTGCCTCGGCGTATGACCTCCACCATTATCGATGCAGCGCGCTGTGAAGAATCTATGAGGAGGAGGAACGCTGCCGGGAACGTCGGCATCGATTCCGACATGGAGGAGG
Source organism: Avena eriantha (assembly GCA_910589775.1). Lineage (NCBI taxonomy): Eukaryota > Viridiplantae > Streptophyta > Magnoliopsida > Poales > Poaceae > Avena > Avena eriantha. Next base: position 330,402,950 of record OU342744.1, read on the forward strand.
CTGGCGGCGACGTGGACAACATCGTCAATGATGGAGACTGCGGGAGCGTCATAGTCGATTAGGGCCACTTAAGCATAAATTAAATCTATGTACGGTATCTTAATGCGCTCTTTGGATCTAGGTCACTTGAGTCATGGTCGATTATCATCATAATCTATATATGTTGGCCATGTTTTAGTTGTCTTTGACTTTGAAACTAGTCGATCGAAACTCATCCGATCCTGAAAATAAAGTTTGTGCGTTCCTGGCATATCTGATGGGACAATACACTGACTCTCCTCCCAGCACTTGATGGCACAACCATAATTTGGAGTGCGCTAGAGGAGAAAGGATCGAGCGTGTTGTAATAGTGTACTACTCTTGTCCAGATATAACTGACTTAGTTTTTTTAGATATTTAATAAATATGTCTATACCCAAAACATGTCTAGATACATGTTTTAGGTTTCTCTGTCTTTCAAACTAATCAAAAGTCGTCAAATTCTGAATAAACAAAGTCATTGCGTTCACACCTGATGGGACAATACGCTGACTCTTCTACTTGATGACACAGCCATAATTCTGGAGTGCGATAGAGGAGATGGGAATGCAAGGGAGATGGGAACTAGTAGCCGCGTCCACATGACCCCATCACAGACACGTTGCACGCGCTAGATATAAATAAAGACGACACGGCTAGTTTAGTTTCAATGATATAATTCAACATACGATGTTAATGTGCCCGCATCTTTCTGCTCCTCTTATTAGTCTGCTAGCCCACGCTGCATTAAGCATCAGTTGATGAGGATAAAAAATGATAAAATAGCAACTAAAACAATTTTTAAGCTTACCTTTCATCTGGAGAATCGTACAAAGATGAAATTGGCAGGGATTTATTATTTCTCCTGTAGTTAGCCGAAAGATCCTCAAGAACATCCTCAATCACCCCTGCAACTTCTTCATATTCTAAAACACCTCCATTATTTGCCCTTTCCTCCCCGTTCCGCTTACCCTTTTGTTTCTTTTCACACCCTTTTCTCGCCGGCACCTCCACTTCTTCATGAATTGGCTGCTTACGTATGTTTTCCTCCGAATGCTCATCACCGTCTTCGCGCTGCTCTTCCGCTAGTTCTGGCTGAGAAGCCTCATTTTCTGCCACCGGGGTGTGAACAGGGACAATATCATGTGTAACTGGGTTTTTGCACAACCTCTTAATATGGCCGAATCCACCACAACGTTTGCATTTCCTTTTCCTAGCTCCCAGCCTTGGACCTTTATTGGTGGAGGCTTCGATCCTTAGCTTTCTAGGCCTCCCAGGTGGCCTCCTAAGAACTAGTGGTTGAAGTTTGAACCCTAGATCGACAATCTCCCAATCATTTTCATCGGCCATAGGTGGTACGTTTTCTGCATAAGTTGCAGCAAACTTGTTCACGGAGAAATAGTTGTCGACATAGTTCTCTATTTCAGCTCCGTTACCTCTAAGCTTTAAGATGAAGTAAGTTGCATGGTGACATGGCAGACCAGTAATCTACCACTGCCTGCATGAACAAGTCTTCTTTCAATGTCTACAGTGTACCTCCGTTCACTTCCACACTTGTATTCTGCATAAACCTCAGTCAATGTTCTGGAACTTCTGACCATCCTCATTTTTATCGTTCTCATTGCCCTGGTTCTTGCATTCAGTAACATAACCACCTTTGGAACTATTTTATGGCCTAAAAAATTTCTTCCACAAATTCTTTACCTTAAATCTAACTTCACCATTATGCACTGTCTTATTGCATCGAACAAAATAACAATTCCAAGTGTCTTCATGCCCGAAATCTTATCATTCAAACTCTCTACCAAATTATTGCAAACAAAATCCACCTTGCTTAACTCACCAAACTTGCTTCTGGCCCATAGCTTTGTGTGATCTTCTTCAAGGTATTTTTTCACCTTTGGCACTACATACATGTTCTGCAAGTAAGTAGCATGCGTGCATGGGGTGTATGTGTATGCTGATCGCCACAAGTCCTCTTCAAAGATCTTTCCTTTGAACTTCTTCGTGAAGTTAGTAGCGAGGCCCCGCATGCATTCCTTATGCTCAACCACAAGAAACACAGTATCAACAGCATTCTCAAGACCCTCGCATGCACCGGTGTGTATCACCAAGCCTTTAGGGTGACCAATTACTTACCATAGTCTCTGCATGAACCATGTCCAGCTTTCATTTGATTCACCCTCAAGAACAACATAAGCTACGGGTAGAAGCCAATTATGCACGTCCAAAGCACAATTAGAAGCAATATGTCCCCTGAACTTCCCTGTTAAAGAAGTTGCGCCTATTGCCAAGTATGGCCTGCAGCCGTCTAGGAACCCCTTCCAGCATGCCTTCAGGCAGACAAAACATCTCCTGAAGCATATCTTATCTGCCTCCTTATACCTAACCTCCCTCGAGACCTTTTCTCTCCCTTTCACAACCTCATAATCGATGTCAACAACACTACTAGGTGATGTTTTCTCTACCTAAGCTTTGAAACTGTAAAACATATAAAAACTCTCATTCCACTTGCCTTGAATGAAGTCTAGAGCCATCTCCTTCCCATCAAAGACTCTATGGTAAGGAATCAGAACGTTAATTTTTTTGCTAATCTTTGCTCTGAGTTCAACAGGTCCAATGTTATGATCCTGACTCACCCAGTCAAGTACAGTAGCAGCAATCCACTTGGTAGTTGCCGGTCTAATTTTACCATTTAAAGAAGTATTAGGGCAGTTGTGTTTCTTCGTGTTTACTTTGATCTACATTCGATAAGAATCCAAATAATTCAGAGCTAGTTATCAGCAGAATAAATATGAGAAAGACTGAAACTAAATGTAGCTATTGCAACCTGAAATGGGTGTCCACCCCGCATTGGAGATGCATGTAATTTCCATTTACACACATTACTTTCCCTACAGTGCACCCTAAATCTCTTTTGGTCGCTCTTTTCAATGATAAATTCGAACCCAACTCTGATTGCATAGGTTGCAACTGCATATCTGTAGTCCTCCACATTATCAAAGACAGTCCCCTCATCAATTGTAGGATTTTCCCTTTCAAAGTGTATCACTGGCCTGTCCACGTCTTCGTCGTCGTATCTACATCCCATTTCCACATCTTCACATTCCTCTTCCTCATCAGTCCCATAGTCAGGCTCAAAGTTCGAATCAACCAAATATTCCCTACTCTCCATCCTATCAGGGTCAGTAGCCACGTCTGGATATGCTTTCTCATCATCATCCGCACCGCCACACATTTCAGTGCCTTCATGCTCGCTTGACAAAGCATCATGCTCAAGGACAAGCTGTACAAACGTCCTGCGGTTACCAACACATATCCTTGCCATCACCACAGGACTAGAAACGCTAATTGGGGTATGCAGAAAAATAATCACAGTTCTTACCCTTCAATGTGGACGCACGACACCTTCTCCAGGCTCCATACCTCCAAATCTCTACACCCCGCTTCCTCTCCCCCTATTTCGTTGTCCTCTGTGCTCTCTAGAGTTGAAGGAGATTTTGTGCTCTCCAGCCGCACATGACCCATATCCGTGCTCTCAAGCCTCGCAGGATCCATCTCCGAGCGGGATCCGGATCACCAGTGTTGTTGGGCCCCTAACCCAATGGACGACTCTCGGTTTTCATTTCCAGACGCGCCTGGGAGGTGGGCGGCGGCAAGGAGACAAGGCAAGGAGGGGAGGGGACGTGAGGGGATGGCAGGGAGGGGAGGGCAGGAGGACGACGGCCCAAGGGGACAACAAGAGCAGTGCTCGACTGAGCGGAGTGGCGGCGGCAGGAGCTGAGGAGCGGAGCGGAGCGAAGCTGGTTGCGACAAAGCATGGAAAATTGCACAATAATGTGTTGGTGGGCGGCACCAGCCCTCGAACCTGGGATGCGTGCCATTTAAGGTGGAGGAGGCGGGCCCGCTAGTTAGAAAACATGCCACCTGTCAGCGCACTATGCACGGGGAGCACTTCACGGAATTTTTTAGCAGGTCCCACATGTCAGTATATTTGATCAAAACTTGCATGCAATGCATGGCTGGTTCACGCGCTAGTTCCGAAAAAAAGCCTGTTGATTCAAACTTGAATTGGCAATTCCACTTCTTCTCCCCTGTCTCCTCGTCTCCTCGCAGTGGCAGTTCTGCTTCGTCTCCCTTGTTTGTTATCCTATTCTTCTTCTCCTCGCAGTGGTAGTTCTTCTTTCTTCCTCGATCAAAACATTCCCGCACGTAAGCCATGGCCAGTAGCCGTATGAAGAGGAACTAGTCCGATCTCCCGGCCGACCCACTTCTCAAGATTGCCGACTACTTGCTGGAGAAAGAGGAGTACGTCGACACCTATGCTGCTTGTCGGGAAGTCTGCACCGATTGGCGCCGCACTTTAAAGGTGCCCGAATTCCATCTCAACAACTGGATCATGATAGATCACACACTTCCAGACGTTGGCGACTTCACCTTCCTCAACCTCGCCACTGGTCGTTGCTCCAGGACAAATCTAATGGACATCCATCGCAGGTTCACATTCACATCCAATATTTATTGGTATTTTCCATTGTAAACATCTTAGTGCTAACTGATGCCCTCTTCTTCCAAAAGATTCTACTTCGTCGGTGTCTCTCGTGGCGTCATAGTGCTTGCTCAGAGGGTGGAGCCGTACCAGATTCGGATTTTGAACCCAAACACTCATAAGTCTAACACTGAGTTTCAAGCACACATACCATCTGATCTTCTACAATTTGTCATCGTGACGAAGTGCCCGACGATGGTGTTCGTGTGCACTGATTATCCAGATCATATTGCATGGGACGATGAGAGCACCCCAACGGGGCAAATCAATGGATCATTTGGAGAAGGATTGTATTCGCCACCTCCTGATATGCTTCTGGTCTGCATGACGGCATTCCGAGGGAAAGTATATGCATTACTTGAGAATAGAGACATCTTGTCGACCAACATCCAGTTAGAGCAGCGCGCGAGAACTGTCACGATGGCCAAAATAATTTCGGCCCCAGTCTTTGAACAGGTACGCGGAACCTACAATTTTTACCTTGTGGAGTCAGATGGGGATCTGCTTCTTGTGTTGAACGGGGATTTCGCCAAAGGGCAACTAGTGTTGTACCGGGTGGACACGGAGAACCGCTCTCTCAAGGCCGTCGGCGACATTGGAAGTCGTGACCTCTTCGTTGGTTACAATCGGTCTATCTCTATTGACACCAGGTTACACCCCACAGTTAAACCCGGTTACATATACTACATGAATTATATCAGACTGTACGATCATGAGGTTCAAGCCTGGGAAGAGGAACCAACAATGGTAATGTATGGCTTAAGTCTGGAACATACACCGAGGTCTTACCCTCTGGACGAGATACTGGCAGCACATTGTAGACAGAGAGAGTTCTCTGAACATGTGTTGCAGCACGCGGGAGCCGCCGACGATGAAATATGTAGGGGAGAATGAATCCTATATTCATCCTAGGTTATTTTCTAGCATTTTCAGGTCTATTTTTTGAAGTAGAAATTTGTACTGTATTTATATTATTTCGATCAGCAGTATGCGTATTACCTTTCAGACAAAATTGTAATATACTTAATTTTAGTACTTTCAGAATTCAAAGTATTTATTTTTAGTAGCTTCTTTCAGAATTCTCTTTGTTCGACATGGGCATCAGCTCAGCGCCGAAAATTCAGGTTCCACATGGAAAATTGCACAATAATGTGTTGGTGGGCGGCACCACCCCTCGAACCTGGGATGCGCGCCGTCGAAGGTGGAGGGGGCGGGCCCGCCAGTCAGAAAACATGCCACGTCGGCATACCCTGTTTCTGATGCCCTTTAAAAACACAAAACACGCCACGTCGTTATCCCCTGTTTCTGATGGTGTTGCCACACTCGACGGTACATGGTGGCATATAAATAATATCGTATAAACATAAGGGCATAGTCATCAACATTTCTAAAATGAAACCCGGTCTCGTCTCCTACCTGTCCTGGCACATTGCCCGATGAGGTGGATAGCCACGATCGATCTTTTTAATACATTCGCACTCTTATGCTGAGAAGGGAAATAAAGATTGAGCTGCTAATGCAACGAGTGTCGAATTATTACCCTCTAAGGAAATGGGAAATGGTTATTTTTACGCGTGCCTGTAGTCCAAACCTACTGTCAGTCTTTCACTCCCCTTCTCCGACTAACCACAGTTCACCTTGCGCAGCTCCTCCGCGCTCCACCAATAGGGGAACATGGCCCTGCCTAAGCAGCCGCCACCGCTGCTGCGACAGCCGCCGAAACTAGGGTATTTAGCCCCTCTAAGGCAGGCCATGAAGCTCTACTTTTAGGACGGTCTCCCATTGCCCTGCCAGGCGGATGATTTCCCCGAATGTGCCGAATCGGCCACGGCGGCGACTGCGGCGTCATCGGCGCCAGATGCGGCAAGCAGGGCCAAGAGAGAGATGTGGAGAAATCGTGCGGCGGCATTACGGCATGGTCTATGCAGTGGGAACAAGGTACGTATCAAATCTTTCACGAGAGCATGCCGCCGAGGGTACATACCCTCGAATAGGGCAGCGCCAAGGTCTAGGAACTCTCACGTCCACGCTTCGGCGCGGACTACCTTACCTCAGTGGGGGAGGCTGGGAGCACGCCGTCTACGGCAAAGACGCTCCATACAACGCACCATCGGAGGCCGTACCATGGTGGCGACCAAGCATCTACACTTAGCATGCTGGATTGTTCGATAGCCGGAGCCGGCGGCGGGCATCATCTCAACCCCGGAATTCAGGTTCGAGTTCACACGGACCTACGATCCCGAGAAGGAGATGTCGAATTTCAGTTTCGAAGAAATCGTTGCGGCGGCGCGAATGGTCCAACTGAACCGGGAGTAGTGCACGCAAATCGCTCGTGCATGAACGATACAGATTTCTTGTAGTTTGGCGGGAAGGCAATAGATCAGTTTGGGTTAAATGATCAAAGAACTTATGTCCTCTCAAGGCAATTGGCCAGCCAACTTTTCTGGTGGAGATCTGTAGTTTCTTCAGTGTAGAATAGTTAAGTTCAAACTGAAGAATGACTTTTGTAGATGAAATGCTGATGAATTGTTCTATAAACTAGTAGGAAGTTTAGCACATGTTTGTGCAGGTATAAGACCCTTCTGTATGGAAGTACTACTATTGTAAGCAAATACTATCAAGTATCTATTTTCTTCAATTACTAGTCGTGGTTTAATCCAGTTAACTGGCATCTTTTTATCCCAGACTACAGATTTTGCGTCTGTTGTCTGTGCTGTAAACCATTTTTCCTTTGTCTTGTGTTGCCTGCAAAATGGTCCTGCAGTTCAACATGTTACAAATGTAGCTACATTGTACTTGAAGAGGAGATGGACTACATTTTCCTGGCATCCATAGAATTGACATTGCTCATTCCCAGACCAGCCTATCATGAGGTTGTCCTTGGTTATTCATAGAAATTATAAAGCACCATGTTCAACTACATCGATTCAAACTATTACACACACACACTACATCAAATTCATTACCCACACATACTACATCGGTTCAAACTATTACACACACATACTACTTCAAACTATTACACACACGTACTACATCGATTCAAACTATTACACATTTTTAGTCGATGCTAACTTCCTACTACACTCTCCATACTACAAATTCATTAGCCCCACATACCACGGCAATTCACTAGATCTCCGTCTTCACTCGAGGGAAATCAGAACCACCAGCTCGTCCAAGACCGGTTCCCCCACCGAAACTGTGTGCGCCGTCGCGAAATGGTGGTGGTCATGTGCCATTGATCCTTCCAGGCCAACACTGCAGGTAACAAGGACGCTTTCTGGCAGCCTCTTCGGGGCCCTGAATGCCATGTACCGATTCCAGAACCTCCTCCAGGTGGATGATGACCGGGTGCGTCCAGCAAAGCTGTCGGCCTGTCCTGCTTGGAATCTGCACCTCGTACATCTTAGGAACGGCGTCAGGATCTTTTAGCCACGCCTTTACCTTGATGACCCATCTGTCGCTCGGTGGCACGATTTCCACCAGCTCGCCACCAAGGCTACCGACGACCTGCTTGTGGGCCTCCAGCTCCCAAGCATCCAATGGGAGGCCATCAAAGCCGAGTTTGGAGAAGAAACGAAGCTGCCCCAAGCGATCGTCCCACCCACAGGCGCGATGCCAACGCATGAAGCTCATTTTCTCCCTGCAACACTCGAAAGAACGGAAAGAATGCAGAACACGCTCGGTGTCTGAGCTGTGCTTGAACTGGACAAAAAAATCGAATGGCAGCGCGCATACCTCAATGTTGAGCTCATTTCGTCTGATCCCAAAATGAGACCTGAAAGCCGACAGCAACTCTGCCAACGACATGGCGGGATGGACGCCTAGCACGGTGGCCATGAGAGCGTGGTCGTCGAACTGCTGTGCCAGGGCTACCATGCCTGGGGTGTGCGGCAGCACGCAACTTCCCGAGGCTGGTCACCGGCCTGGATCGCCCGACGGGACGCGCTCCGCCGTGCGAGAAGGACTAGCTAGAGGCGAGATATTAGTCCAGGGACGCGAAGCTCCGATATGGCGGACGATGCAATGGCGAAGGCTGCGAGCTTCGATTAGAGGCATGGGAGGTTGACCGGACATGGCGGGGACGCAAATTAGAGCAAGTGCGAGCTCCGATCTGAGACGAGCAGCCGAAGCTGAGAAAATGTTATGGGGAGGGGAGCAGGGGAGAAGACCAGAGCAGAGCAAAGAAATAGATCTGGTCCACTCAGGGATCTGGTCCACGCAGGGGTAAGCTAGTCCACAACCGCAAAAGATAACGGGGAATACTGACTTGGCGGGCCAAGAAGAGTTGACCTAACGGCGGTATTTGAGTTCAACCGTTTTTCGTGTGGTTCAAACGACCATTTGGCCGTTAGATTTGTATTCACCCCCATTTGGCCCTTCTGGACAATTGGCGATTCTACTATGGCCCCTCCGCGCGATTGATGACAACTCGGGTACCGCGGTGCGCTCACCCACCAAGTTTGGTATCGCAAACAAACATTCCCCGTAGTAGTGCCGTGTAATTCTCCAAATCAATCTATTTCAGTAGCTTTTCATGCCAAGTACTAAACACAAGATTGTTTTCCTAGTTTACTCAATTACTATATCATGCCAAAGCATGTCCGTTACTATCTCAAGCCAGAGCAGGTCCTTCATGAAACTGCTAGAAGTGCAATGGGTGTAGAAACAAATATGGTAGAATGGACTTAGCCATCCATTGTAAAAAGTTAAATAAAGAATTACTTTTATTCTTACAATTTGTGTATGACTCTTTTAGTCACTCTCTAATGAATATATTAATTAAAGAACAAAGCAGAAACTTGCTTTTTCCATGGAAAAAGGCAACCATGAAGAATTAGTATTATGGTCTGGAGAGTTAACATAGAAGAAGAACAGATTGTTTTCCTAGTTTACTCAATTACTATCTCATGCCAAAGCATGCCAAAGCTTGTCCGTTACTATCTCAAGCCAGAGCAGGTCCTTCATGAAACTGCTAGAAGTTCAATGGGTGTAGAAACAAATAAGGTACAATGGACTTAGTCATCCATTGTAAAAAGTTAAAAAAAATTACTTTTGTTCTTACAATTTATGTATGACTCTTTTAGTAACTCTCTAATGAATATATTAATTAAATCACAAAGTAGAAACTTACTTTTTCCATTGAAAAAGGCAACCATGAAGAATTAGTATTATGGTCTAGAGAGTTAACATAGAAGAAGAACAAAAAACATACTGGACACATCTTGCCAGTATAACACATTTGCACATATATATCTGTGCCGATACTTGCATTTGGCACAGTTGCTCTGAAGAATGAAAAGCCACTGCCAGAATTTCCTCATTGTATACCTAAATCTGCCGTACTACCTCATGGTATACCCCCAATCTGACGGTCCATGCTTTGCAAGATACTTTGCATCTCGTCAGATATGCACACAACAAAGATGAGTCTGGTTAAAAGTAGCACTATATTAAGCAATGTTAACAACTCTCGTGACAGAGACACCACTCGAAACTGGCAACCCCTAAACCAAGAAGCGTCAATCTTTTTGACAACAATAAGCATCAAGTGTACACAAGCAAAGAAAGAACTTCCAAGATCAAGCCGCCACTATTGTCTGGTTATTAAACACACTCGGTGGTCGAAACCTTACAATATGCCCTGCACCCTTGACACATTGACATGATATTATGAGAGAACAACAATTATTCAGTGGCAGATTAAGTTGAGAAAAATAATGGTATGTGTAAGAACAATAATGAGAAAGAAACACTGCTCAAAACATGAAATACAAAAGCTTGGTGATGTGTATATTATGCAACAGGACTGCAAGACAAGTAGGTCATTTCGTAATATTTCATTGATGGCTCAAAAAGTGATGAGCTCGTTGGGAACCCCAAGAGGAAGGTATGATTAGAACAGAAGCAAATTCAGTACCAACACCAGAGAATTGTTCTTTCATAAGAAGATTAAGCAAAGCAGGTTTAATTTCAAAGAAAGTAGCTTCAGAAACAAGTGGAGCAATAGGTGTACACATGAAATCATTGTTGTTGGTGCTAGTGAAGTCACACAACTTAGTATTTTCAAGAGTAGTCATTTTTTGTGTTTTTAATATAAAGAAGCAAACTAGAACAACTAATTTTTGTGTGTTTTTGATAAAAGAAACAAGCAAATAGAGCAGAAATAAACTAAGCAAAACTAAAAAACAAAGTAAAGAGATTGGTTATGAAGGACTCCCCTTGTGAAGCTGTCCTTGACTTCCCGGCAACGGTGCCAGAAAATAGGCTTGATGGCTCAAAAAGTGATGAGCTTGTTGGGAACCCCAAGAGGAAGGTATGATGAGCACATCAACAAATTTTCCCTCAGTGATGAAACAAAGGTTATCGAACCAGTAGGAGCAAGGAAACAACCCCAAGGTGTTGTCTTCCAAATTGGAATCTGATAACCCACAAGTATAGAGGATCATGTGTAGCCTTTTAGATAAGTAAGAGTGTCTAACCCAACGAGAAGCTAAGGTAGGATAAATATTCTCTCAAGTTCTATCAACCACTGATACAACTCTACACACACTAAATGTTTGCATTATCTAGGAAATAAAACTAGAGCAACAATACGAGTAATAGAGATAGCTTTGCATAATAATAAATAACAAGAAAGTAAAGCTAGTTGCTGCAGCACTAAAATACACTAAACTAACAGAATCATGAGTGTGGAATAGTGGTGGTAATTGTGGTGGCTTTGTCCAAGTTTAAATAGCGAACAGATCGGGTTCATTGTCTTCGATGCAGTTTTCTATGTGGGAGAGGCTAAATGTACATGCGCTTCACTACTTGGAATTACATGTACTATATGATTGAATTGTTAACAAACATCTTTAAGTACTAATCAATGCATTAAGGTTTCCTCAACCATATCCTTAAGTTTAATGGTCCTCTTACTCCCATACGTGCAACGTTCTGGTTCGCGTCCTCAGGTTTCTATCACTCCGGCAGAACTCCCCCCTTCCTTTTACACATACTACAAACCCTATGATGTTTAATCCATGCGTGCACAAATATTATGGACACCAAAGGACTGTACCATATCAACATACAACTCAAATGAACCAAAGACGTTGAACTATTCAATCTAAGAACAAAGAAACTACACAAACATGACATAGATCATAGGATTATAACTTATAGCATTAAACACCATGTTTACATAGCACGGTACATAGGTGTGTGGGAGGATGAACCACTGCATACTAGGAGGATTAGGTGATGGAGATGGCGGTGAAGATGGTGAAGAACGCGGCGGTGGCACCGGCGGCGGCGCAGTGGACTCCTTCCCCGCTGCCGATATCATGGGGGAGCACCGCCCCTTAACCCCCTTCCTTCATGGCTTCTTGGGAGCCCTCCCCCATGGAGACGGGATCCATGGGGAGGCAAAAACGTGGCTTTGGTGGCTGCCAATTTGTGGGTGGAGATGTCCTAGGAGAATTAGGTTTCCTCCCTTTATATAACTTCTCGTATTTCCGTCACCCCATCTTGGGCTGTAGTAAATCGGGCCTAAAAGTCCCGTCCAGACTCGGAATCAGCTAAATTTTATGTCCAGAACGTGTGTCGCGATATTTCCAACAAGGTTCCCACTTGTATTCTTGGTAATTCCTACACATCAAAGTGTAAAACAAGAACATTGTGCACTTTTGCAACTATTAGTAGGTTAGTCCAAATAAATCATAAACTTTATACAAAAAGGAGTGTCAAAAGCATATTATTAGCATAAAACCATCAAAAATTACAGATACGTTATGGACGTATCAGAATCCTGCACAACACAACCATAGAACTTTGCCCCAACTTACAGTGAGGTTGTCAATCTCATTGGTTTTGCTGAAACAAAGGATTAAACCAATTGTGTGGAAGATAGTAATTGGTTGCAGAAAGTAAACAGAAAACAGTAAATAGATTGTAGATTGATGGTAAAGAATGGACCGGGGTCCATAGTTCACTAGAGGTGATTCTCCTTAAGATAGTTGATATGTTGGGTGAACAAATTACAGTGGGGCAATTGACTGACACCGAGAAAGCATACATATATATACTAATAATCTTGAATCCTATGAGATTTGATTGGGCATTACAACATTATACATAGACCGTAATCCAACTGCATATATGACTAATAATCCACCTTCAGGTTATCATCCGAACCCACTCCAGTATTAAGTTGCAAGCAACAGATAATTAAATTAAGCAAAGTGTGTAAAGTAAATGCTTTGCAAGACGTTTGTTTGTTTCACATAAAGAAAGCATAATGAGAATGGTATTCAGCTTGTCCCTCATAGAGTAGCAAAACATAAATGCATAAAACACCTTCAAAGTTCATAAGGCTGACTAGATACAAATAGTTTAGGAACAAGCAATATCAAAGTTATGCATCAATCAATAAGTCTTGGGAAAATACACATAGAACTAAGAATGACCACTATGCTCTCTTAATTGGTGCATAAAGATAGAAGGTGGAGATTCAATATAAAAGTGGAAGAAAGGCCTTCATAGAAGGAAGCAAGGATTCAAGTCTCATAAAGAGCTTCCAAAAATTATGGTACTTATTAGCTTTCAGCTCTCATTGCCCCTATCATAAGCATCTTGAAGTGATTAAGGTTAAAGTGAACAAACTATGAAGTATATGCTTGACAAAGTGTAAGTTGGAAATCTCATGTCCCTTGAATATGAGGGCCGCTCCTCATGCTACTTAAGTTTAGTTACCGGTAAGTTCTTGTCATAGTAAGTAATGTGTATCATAGAGAACCGCCAACGGGGTACCCCTTGCCCGATGATACGGAAGAATACCCATATCAAAATGACAAGGCAAGCAGACAACGAGCATCTCAACAATCTTCTTATTTACCATGGGAAAATGGTGTTTTTTTCTCTCTTTACTCTTTTCTCATCTTTTCTTCTTCTTTTTTCTCAATCTCTATCTCTTTTTTATAAGAAGAATGCTTCATAGATTTCTCATTATGGTTACGCTGCAGGTTTCCACCATGATTAGGCATGGATTAGACCGGCGGCCCAAGCGTTTCTCTAACACACATACATAACTCCATGGACTAAAAGCTCCCTTTCATTTCACACCGACGACATCCATAGACAAAAGATCATGATATCAACTAGGTACAATGTACAAGTGCAATGTTGAAAGTGTTCCCCATGACAGCATGGTTCTACTAATCCCCAACATATAAGTGCAAGCATATATAACATAGATGACACAATGGTTCAAGTTTATTAGGGGCAAGAAAAGTAAAGTGTGCCATCAAGTTCGTGAGAGCTTTAATCACTAGTTTTCTCATAACAAGTTTAATTCGGAAGGTAGATAAAAGCATGAATATACTTGGAATAGCAAATGCTAATAGGTAGGTATGGTGGACTCTTTGGGATAACTTGGTTTTATTTGGAGTTGGATGCATGAGTGGAACTCATACTTGGTTATGGAGGCTAGCAAAAGACTGGGAGCGACCAACTAAAAGAGCAATAATGGCCATAATCATGCAAAGCGACAAAACATCATTAATTAAAGCATAAAGTGATATTACAAGTCAAAAACTAAAGGATAATAAAGGCCATGGTGACTTGGGATAGTCATAACATGGTGTGATCATGCGCCAAGTTAACCCAAATAAAGCCATCAAAGGAGAATACCACAATATTATGCTTTAATATGCTAAAACAACGCATGATTCTTTCAAGGCACATTAAGCAATCTCAATTGTTTATAACATGTCATGCTACAGCAAAAATCACTAAGCATAAAGCCAAAACAATATCAAACATGACATGACAAAGCATAGGCCACCGTAAAAAACGAGCTCATTTTACCACTTAAGCATGAACTTTTCCTACTCTTTTCCAATCCAAACAACACTTATTTGAAAACTAATGTATGAAAGAGGGGGTCCAACCAATTTATTCAAGAAAACTAAGAAAACCAAGCAAACTAATACCAAAAACAAAAACTAAGACGCTCCAAGAACAACACAACTGTGCATGAAACAATAAAAATGAAGTGTTTGAAAGAATCTGAGATTTTTATTGATGAAGAAGGGGATGCCTTGGGCATCCCCAAGCTTTGACGCTTGTACTTCTTGGATATTTCTTGGGGTGACACGGGGTGGCATCCCCAAGCTTGAGCTTTAGTCCATTCTTCATCTCATTACATCATTCTTTCCTTCACACCTAAAATTTTACCTTCATACAAAACTTCACATAATCTTCATTAGCAACATTAGTGTACTCAAGATAATAAGTCATTAGGTTCAGTTTCAACACTAATAAAACTTCCATTAAAATACAAGCTATTGTAGCACTTCCCTTAAAAAGCTCAATTCCCCAAAGAGAAACCAAAAAGGAATCAACAAGAAGCAAATGCAAATAATGGCAGAAATCTGTCAAAACAGACTAGCAGATAGAAACCAGATTTTTTAAGACCTTCTATTGCTCAAATCTAAAAGTGTTGAACTAACGAAAGTTGGAAACAACCTGGGGCAGAAGCACAAAAAATTACAGCTCAAACCAACGTACATAGATTTTACACGAATTTTTACAGCGAAGCACAAAAATCTGTTTCGGGACAGCAACTTTCTCAAGCATTACTTCTCTCTCATTAGAGGTTACTCTTGGCACAAAAAATAAATAAAAAGGATAATGAGAGGTTATTACTGAAGCAATAACTTCCAAGACTTAACTAAAACTTTTGAGTTATCTCCCAATAAGTACTTTTCTTTAACGCCTTTAAGTTAGACATAGGAGCAAGATTCAAGTATTTTCGAATAAATAAGCATTAAGATCAATACCAGAAATATCTTTCTTTTTCAAGGCTTCATGCATTCCTACAAGTTTTTAACTGAAAATCTTCCATGGAAAGATTTGTTTTGGTTTCATAGGCATGAACACAAGTGTTCAAGGTCGACCCCCACTTAACCATTACTCATCTTTCCAATCACTTTTCTTTTTGAAATTTTTTTAGGTAACAAGTACAACTATTTTTTTTTGTAATTCGCATTCCCTATCCATACTAAGATAGATAATAACTTAAAACTGAAAGTAACACCTACTTAGAGATAAAGAAAACAAGTGCACACAAGAATATTCACCCACACGCTATTGCTCCCCGGCAACGGCGCCAGAAAAGATCTTGATAACCCACAAGTATAGGGGGTCGTGTAGCTTTTTCGATAAGTAAGAGTGTAAAACCCAACGAGGAGCTAAAGGTAGGATAAATATTCTCTCAAGTTCTATCAACCACTGATACAACTCTACACACACTAAACGTTTGCATTATCTAGGAAATAAAACTAGAGCAACAATACGAGTAATAAAGATAGCTTTGCATGATAATAAATAACAAGAAAGTAAAGATAGTTTCTGCAGCAATAAAATACACTAAACTAACAGAACCATGAGTGTGGAATAGTGGTGGTAATTGTGGTAGTTTTGTCCAAGTTTAAATAGCGAATAGATCGGGTTCATTGTCTTCGATGCAGTTTTCTATGTGGGAGAGGCTAAATATACAAGCGCTTCAGTACTTGGAATTAAATGTACTATATGATTGGATTGTTAGCAAACATCCGTAAGTACTAATCAATGCATTAAGGTTTCCCCAACCATAGCCTTAAGTTTAATGATCCTCTTACTCCGATATGTGCAACGTTCCGGTTCGCGTCCTCAGGTTTCTGTCACTCTGGCAGAACTCCCCCTTCCTTTTACACATACTACAAACCCTATGATGTTTAATCCATGCGCGCACAAATATAATGGACACCAAAGGAATGTACCATATGAACATACAACTCTAATGAACCAAAGATGTTGAATCATTCAATCTAAGAACAAAAAAACTACACAAACATGACATAGATCATAGGATTATAACTTATAGCATCAAACACCATGTTTACATAGGACGGCACAAAGGTGTGTGGGAGTATGAACCACTGCATACTAGGAGGATTAGGTGATGGATATGGCGGTGAAGATGGTGAAGAAGGCAGCGGCGGCACTGGCGGCGGCGAGGGGGACTCCTTCCCCACTGCCGGTATCATGGGAGAGCACCGCCCCTTAGCCCCTTCCTTCACGGCTTCTTGGGAGCCCTCCCCCATAGAGATGGGATCCATGGGGGAGGCGAAAATGTGGTTTTGGTGGCTGCAAATCCGTGGGTGGAGATGCCCTGGGCGAATTATGTTCCTTCCCTTTATATAGCTTCTCGGATTCCCGTTACCCCATCTTGGGCTGCAGTAAATCGGGCCTAGAGGGCCCGTCTGGACTCGAAATCAGATAAATTTTATGTCCAGAACGTGTGTCGTGAAATTTTCAATAATTTTGTAGTTGAAGAGTTTTCCGTTTGACGCCGTATTCGACCTAAAACGTGACCATCTTCAAAAAAGAGTTCTGAGACAGATTTCTGGAAAAATCTCAATTTGACTCCAACAAGGTTTCTACTTGTATTCTTGGTAATTCCGACACATAAAAGTGTAAAACAAGAACATTGTGCACTTTTGCAACTATTAGTAGGTTAGTCCAAATAAATCATAAACTTTATACAAAAAGAAGTGTCAAAGGCATATTATTAGCATAAAACCATAAAAAATTATAGATACGTTATGGACGTATTAGAATCCTGCACAACACAACTATAGAACTTTGCCCCAACTTACAGTGAGGTTGTCAATCTCACCGATTTTGCTGAAACAAAGGATTAAACGTATTGTGTGGAAGATAGTAATAGTTTGTAGAAAGTAGATAGAAAATAGTAAATAGATTGTAGATTGATGGTAAAAAATAGACCGGGGTCCATAGTTCACTAGAGGTGATTCTCCTTAAGATAGTTGATATGTTGGGTGAACAAATTACAACGGGGAAATTGACACACCGAGAAAGCATACATGTATATACTAATCATCTTGACTCCTATGAGATTTGATTGGGCATTACAACATTATACAGACCGTAGTCGAACTGCATATATGACTAATAATCCACCCTCAGGTTATCATCCGAACCCGCTCCAGTATTAAGTTGCAAGCAACAGATAATTAAATTAAGCAAAGTGTGTAAAGTAAACAATACGATTGTTCTATGAACAAAGGATTGTTGTTTTCTCCCTAATAGCAACAACACATCTAGTACCTTAGAGATTCCTGTCACTTCCCCAGATTATCAGAGGCATGAACCCACTATCGAGCATAAATACTAACTCTTGGATTTGCTAGCATCTACTTGGCCAAGATAGCTACTAACAACGGAAAGCCTGCAAGATCACAAATACAAAGACATGATAGAATCAATAATCAATCTGAAATAGCATCTCAATATCCATCGGATCCCCGCAAACATAACATGTAAAAATACAAATAGATGATCTTAATCATGAACGGAGCTCACAAGATCTAAACATGGTGGCACAAAGGAGGAGAACCAACCATCTAGCTACTACATGGACCTGTAGTCCAGAGATGAACTACTCACGCATCACACCGGAGGCAGGCATGGTGATGAAGAAGGCCTCCAGGATGATCTCTCCCTCCGGCAGGGTGCCGAGAAGAGCTTCGGATCCCTCCCGATCTAGGTATGGAGATGGCGGCGGCTACAAACTCTTTCGTAGAATTTTGATCGGATACTTAGGGTTTTCGTCCTGAGGGGTCTTTATAGGCGAAGGGGGAAAGGTCGGTGGAGCGCTAGGGGCCCACAACCCCTGGTGGTGCGCCCCCCAGGCCGCGCCGCCACTAGGTGTGGCTGCCCTGGTGCGCCACTTCGTCTCCCCTCCGGATTCCGTGTTGCTTCGGGTAAAATATTGACTTTGGCTTTTGTCTGGTTCAATTTCAAGAATATTTCCTTACTAGCTTTTCTGAAACCAAAAACAACAGAAAACAGGCAACTGGCACTGTGACATCTTGTTAATAGGTTAGTTCGAGAAAATGTATAAAAATACTCCAAAGTATGAACAAAACATAAGAAAATAGATTAAAACAAGCATGGAACATAAAAAATTATAGCAACGTATCATCCATTCAAACCTCCGACATAACAAAACCTATGTGATCAATATTAAGCATGAAGAAGGTGTGAAAATTGAACTTGTACCGGTACACATGGCATCATGACATACCTAAACCAATTTTTAGTTTTCAGTTAAATTTTAAATGAGAAATACAAACATTCATACACATGGTATCAGGACATAACCGAACCAAATTTTATTTTTTAGTTAAATTGAAAATGGGAAATACATTCATATAACCCAAATTTCTGGGTCATGGACATATCCCTTTTATTTAGAACTTAATTAACTGAACCCATTCGTCCAACTCTTATTGAGATTAAATATACAGCTTTTTACCATACAAAGCTTATCGTACATGCATCAGATGATATTTTGAATAAACAAATGATTACCTTACGGGGCTAAAACTGGCTCACTCATGGCCAGCTGGGTTAATAAGGCTATGGAGAAGCTCTTCACCAAACAGGGGTCATGGCAAACACATTCCACCGCATTAGAGAAACCACGTCGGTGCAGCAGAAGCCAAAATAGCGGGAGGAGTTACGGTTGTTACCCTCACCAGTCCACAACAGAAGGACGGCGGTGCTGCAAGCCTCCTGCTGCACTTTCTGAACCAAAACGCAAGTACTCTCTTCGTCTCAAAATAAGTAAATTAGATTTGTCTAGATTTATATGTATCAATATACTAAAACATGTCTAAATACGTGCAAATCTTGACAAACTCGTGTCACTTATTTTGGGACGGAAGGAGTAACAAATACCCGCAAAAAAAAAAGTAGTAACAAAAATTTAGTCAGCGAAACTTGTATACATTTACTACGGATAAGGGTCCTAGATGACTGCAAACATTTAAATAAAAGCTCTCTTATTAGGCAGTTTGAAACTGAATGTTTACTCCACTTCTCTCTATGAATCTTGCTGAAAATTTTCGAGATCTAACCATAAACACTCAGCTATTACACTAACAAGTGCAGTTTTTTGCTTGCCTTAGCAGCTAGATACACGGATAGATATGCCCGTGATTACCTGAATCACTATGATTCTTGAGACCAGGGACAAAGAGAAAACAAGCCCTTCTAGGACTAAGAGGGCGCCGTGGCCGGGCGCCGCGGCCGGGCTCCGCTAGCCGGCCATCACTCTCAATCGTCGCACCTTGGAACCATGGACGGATCCAGCATGAACACCTAAATTTTTCTGGAAAAAATTTCTTTATATAATCTATAGTAAATACGAATATCTCAGTTGGCACATGTATGAAGGTTTTCTAGTCTAGATCTCGTTTAGGAAAAAAGCTCAAACCTCAAATTAGTATCGAGGCAGTGTTTACGTCCGTGCAGCCCAACTGAACCAATAGCAATTAGCAAAACAACCATGATCCACTGCCTACCGCGACTCCCGGCCGACACTTATTTGACGGGAAAAAAGGCGGACATATGTAAAAATACTAAACTTGAAGGCTTGAGAGGGATCCAAACTGTCTCGTTTCGAACCAGTAGTCCCCACGCCACCCGCTGGAAATCAGTCGCTTGACGGCAAGACCACCCGGCCGACCACTCTGATGGAGAAGGAGATCACCACCACCATGTTGGGGACAGATGCCCCAAGCGTCCTAGTGTCGCGAACATGGCCCGGGGAACCTAGGCGCCGGCGTCGAGGGCGACGAACGGAGCAGATCACGACCCGTCTAGGCCCGAATCCCCGCTGCCACTTGCTGCTATCTGGGTTGAGGACCTTCGGCCGCCGCCAGCCACGACACCACCGTCGAACCAGCCAGGTGCGGGCGCCGCCACCTTTCCCCGCCGGATCGCAGTTAGGGTCACCGCCATGCCACCAGGTCTTTGCTCGACGACGATCCAGGCGGCAGCAGGCGGGGAGATCGCGGGAGGGAGGACGAGGCCGGGGAGGGGTGGGATCCGCCCGGCGCGGCGCGGCCACTCATGAATAACTATATGGTTATATTTCTTGAGCAGGAATTCGTCTTATATGTGAAAGATGATGCCATCATATATCCCTTCCGTGCTATATGACCGAACATATGATCGTATTGTAATTTTTTTATTTTGCATGTTTCCTAGTCTTTAAGATACTGTTGCTATACTGGTCAATTTGTATTTTTATTGGCGTGAAGGAATGGACCATTTTCATTTTTTTTCTCCTTTATGTTTTTTGTGGTTCAAGTTTGAACACCCAAAGTTAAATTCCTGGATCCGTCCCTTCTTGGAAGGTGCTCCTGCTCTGCGGGGATAGGCCAAGGCCACCGCGGCGCTGGCTCTCATGTGGAGATTGCACTAGAGGCCGGTCTCCCCCTTGCTAGCTGCACCAACATTGCTCGGGTCATGGGGGAGAGAGTAGTATGTGGTGGCGCTCAGACGGGATCACGGGAGAAGAGGAAGATGGAGATGGGGAGAAAGAGAAGGGAGGAGGGGGTGTGACCTGCGGGCTGCAATAGTACAACGCCGGATAACAGAGGGGCTGCTCGGTGGTGGACGGTGGATGGGGCAGCAGAGATCTATTCTCCAGTGTAGCGGCGAAACAACAATAGTTGTTGGCTGGCGTTCATTAATCCCGGACTGGCGCCTCGCATCGGATCTTGAATACAGGGGTCGTTCCGCTGCCTCCGCTCCAATACCACCATGGTCGCCAGGATTTGGGAGAGGCGGAGAGGCCGGAGCTAGAATCGAGAGAAGGGCTGACGGGAGGAGGAGGGGGATGCCATGGAGGGTTGGCGGCGACGTCGGTGTGACGGGCGATGCGGGGTCGAGGTAGGTGGTCGCGCGGTTGGGGGATTATTATCTTTTCTCGAAACAGGGACGTTCCACTTGTGGTGGCAAGTCTTGTAAAACCTTCAAACAGTTAGGGGCAAAAAGGTCCAAATAAAAAAGTCGTACCAGACCATCAAAACCATAATCTTTTACTAGTAAAGATAATTCGACGACCGTTTCTTCTAAATCTTCCTTAACCGTTATTGTTGTTGTTGTTGTTGTTGTTGTTGTATCTTTAAATTCTATTTCTATCGTTCCTTAATTCTAGGAGTCCTTTAGATCGTCCTTTACAGAAACAGAACACGATAGTGTCATTGTGTGCTACAGGCTGGTGACGCTAGAGTAGTCATGTTACAAGATTTGCTGCCGAAGATTTTCTTGCTGTTATTTGCCGTCTCGTCAGGTTTGATCTGTAACGATATTATTACAGCGTGACATCATTATAGAACTGCATCCTTTCTTTTTTGGAGAAGGACCTGCAGCGTTTCTTATCTTGCCCGATGGTAGTCCATCAAAAAAGGATGAAATTCTTATTTTGTACTCCCTCGTTTTTAAAATATAAAATGTTTTAGCTTTGTGAAAAAATAGTCTAGATACACTCCTGTTATAAAACTAAAACAACTTATATTTTGAAACTGGGAGACTACTGGTAATAAAAGGAGCCAGATGAGCTGCAGCGCATCTCACAATTGAACTTGCGTTTCATGATACTCGGGTGGATGCTGTTTGACACGAAAATGTAAAAAAGTATATAAGGACATGCCAGTATATAAAGAATACAAAATAAAAAGACAAGTAAAATAGCGAAACATATCTTTATTAACTCTTGGCGAATTATAAAGTATAATCCCCCACAATTATAAATATTGCGCCTTGATAAGCATCTGGCATGAATCGACGATTGTGTAGTTCCAGAATCCCGAGGTCTCGCAAGACAACCCGGTTAATTACATCCATGGGATCAAGCCCACGGAATACCTCGGATTAAGCTGCACTGATGATCATCGTTGAAGATTAGCTCTGTTCCGCCGAAGCACAATCATATATGCTATTTCGACGTGCATAATAATGAAAGATTTATTTGATAAGGAGGAAGTTTTTGCCTGGTCGGTGCCCAGCCATATGGCCCTCACTTCATCAAAATAGTGTTGCTTTTGCCTCGTCGATGCCCAGCAACGGTGTGACTATCTCATCAAAATTATGACGTGTTGATGGCATAGTGATCGATCTTCGTCGTCACTTGGCCATAGTGTAGTCTAGCCTCGTCGGCACTAGACATAATATGATGCATGAGAATCGACCTTCATCTCATAGAGATTAGATCGTGAAACCGAGATAAGCACCGAGATAAGCAATCGAGGAAGTGTTGGCTTACTCGTTTTATCAACCAAAATCCTTTATAAGAATCGAGGTTGAGCATCGCCGGTATAGATTAAGCAATCAAACGACGACTTTGATATAACCCATATGGACGACATCGATGAAACTATCGTTGCTATGGTTGTGGCATGATTATTTTCATGCACTCCACATGGTCGACATTGATGAGGTGGTCGTTACCATGCCTGTGAAGATCTTCATGACGGAGCTTGGTGAAGTGATCGTGCCATGGCTGTAAATATTCACATGGCCAACCCTGACGAAGCGGTCGTGCAATGGTTGTAAAGATTCACATGGCCGACCCTAAAGAAGCGGTCGTGCCATGATTGTAAAGATTCACATGGACAACCCTCACAAAGCGGTTGGGCCCTGGCTGTAATACCGATCCACACGACCGACATGATGAAGCAGTCGCCATGGTTGCAATACCGAACCACATGTCCAACATAATGAAGCAGTCGTGCCATGGTTGTAATAATGATGATTGTCATGATCTTCACGGCCGACCCTGATGACGCGGTCGCGCCATGGTTGTAAAGAGCCACACGGTCGACCTCAATGAAGCGGTCACGCCATGGTTGTAAAGCGCCACACGGCCAACCTTGGTGAAGCAGTCATGCCATGGTAGTAAAGAGGCACACGGCCGGCGACCCTGATCAAGCGGCCGCGCAATGGTTGTAAAATTCACAGTTATATCTAGCACCCCAACACGGATGATCTAGAGCAACTAACGATCTCGCGATGACTTTAATATTACCCACATGAACAACCCTGATAAAAGCGGTCGTTGTCGTGGACGTAAAGAATCACACGGCTGACCCTGATAAAAGCGGTCGCACCATGGTTATAAAGAACCACACGGCCGATCCTGATGAAAGGGGTCGTGCCACAGTATGAAGATGCATAGTTACTTCTAGCACCGTCATCGATGATCTATAATGACTATATTGTGATTGTTCTTTTTCACCGGACCAAGATCAGGAGATCCAATCTAAAACATCTTACCATGGAGTTGACGCAGCATGGCAAACGGTAGCCTTGCATGCTCGCCAACCCAGACGTGTAGCCCACCGGCCGATCAGCTTGACCTATATTGTGTATCTTGGTGGCCCGGTGGTGGTGTATAGCTATGTGAAAAAGGAGGCAACGGAATTTCCATCGTTGCCTCCCCGCAGCCTGGCGGCCGTGCATGTGTGGAGTTTGTTTCGCGGATAAGGCCATCGGCCACCATAGCCTGGCGACCGTGCGCGCGTGTTCTCCCCTAGGTCGACCGATCTGGTAGCTTTATATAGGCAAGGGCTGACGCATACCACACTATCTCTCAACACATCATGCACGCGGTGCACCACACACAACGGGCAGGAGCCACTCCCTTCTTTCTCCCCTTCTTCCCCCCTGCTACAGTCCCCCTCTCTGCAATCCCGCGCGCCGGGCCGATCCAAAGCCAACCTCGCCAGCGCTGCCGGTCGAGGGAGGTGGAGGAGAGGCGCCGGCGCATGTAGGTTAGCTCGTAGTTGTAGTTCGCGGCGGCCTGCCGGTAGTTGGAGTAGGGCTCAAGCTCCATGCAGCTAGATCTTGGGCATCTCGGTTGGAGAGCGTGGCAGTGGTCGGGATCCCGAGGATCTCCGCAATAAAGCTACTGGGCGGGCCTCCCTCCTTGCTGGTGCCTCCCTGGGCCCTCGTTTCCCACTGGCCGGCCATGGCGGCGGGGGCTCTGATTTTGGGCGCGTTCGGTGGCTGCCGGGAGGGAGTCCTGCTGCTTGGGCTACGTGCTTGCTGCTGCTTCTTCTTGTCCTAGGCCCCGCTTTGGCCAGCCGTGGCGGCGGGGGATGCGGGCTTGGATCTGCGGTGCGGCTGTCTTGCGCGCTGCCGGCGAGTTACTCCTGCTTGCTGTCAAGTGGCAGCGGGAGGTCGCGATGCCTCCTTCTTCTTCATGCTCCTGTGGATGGAGGATGTAGAGGGAGGTGTGGTTCTCACGGCTCGTTCATAAAGCTCGCCGATCTCTTTGCTCCATTGATGGCGGTTTGCCCTTCCTTCCTCTACCGGCCTGCCGTGGTGGCAAGGGTTAGTAGGGAGATGGGCCTGGTGCCGAAGATGGGGCTGGAGTCGGATTTTGGTGAAGCTGCGCCCGCAAGATTCTCTTCGCAGTGGTCCTTTGGTGGCGATGGCGCCGCCGGGCCGCTGCCCGTTCTGGTCGAAAGGCGACCATGGGGTTTAACCTCCTTCGGAGGCCCTTCTTAGAAGCGTCGCGTCGGTGCTCGACGCCTCGCAGTCAGCAAGTGGTTCGTCCCCGTGGACTGCAAGATGGCTGGGGGTGCCGTTTCTTCTCCGGATAGTGGAGCGTCACGAGCAAGAGTCTCACATGACCTCGCCGTTGGCTGGAGGTCGCCAGAGTTTGGTGGCAAAGGCACACGAGGGCTTGATTGCTTTTTATCTTTTAGCCCTAGGGTGTTTTTTATTAGTGAGAGCCCCTTTTCAGTCTTATCTAGTTTTGCTAGGGTGTTTTATGCAAAGGATCTTTCTGTAAATTGTACCTGCCACGTGGTTTAATGTGTAGCTTCTGAGGTCTTCTGGCCCCTGTTCCCATTAAAAAAAATATAGGTATGGGCTAGCTCGGGTTCCAAAACGCGTGGGCGGTTTAAACATATTTTTAATCTATTTAGTCTGCTGCCGTAACTTAACTCCTGACGTCAGCTGGGACGTGGCATGGATATCAGCTGAGACGCGTCGTTATATTGAAGTCAGGTACACTCGACGCCAGATTGGCCGTTGGCCAGAGTCTTGGGTCTCGATGTCGTATAGGCCTGTCACATTACGAAATTGGTAAGCTGCAGGAACCATGTAGTATTTAGTACTCCCTTCGATCCATATTAGTTGCCTTGAATTTGTCTAGATTCAGATGCATCTAGACATGTTTTAGTACTAGATACGTCCGAATCTAGAAAAATCCAAGTCAACTAATATGGATCGAAGGGAGTAGTATTAATCTGTTCTGCTGCATCGAAATATTCAAAGTTTGCATGCATGTATAGCTGATCGATCCGGCACAAGAATTGAGTAGCTAACTCATTGCATGTACACACTGATTCAAACCTTTGTTGTACACAGTTTGCCCAAATTGCAATCTGTTTTTACATAATGTAGATGATGAACTCTATAAAATGAGGTCAATATTGAACATATATTCTTTAACGAATATTTAACTCCTTGTGGGATCCACATGTCATATACAAGGTCTATGTAATATATACTTATATTATGAACTTTTGGTACAAAAAATCGTCAAACAAATGCCACCTCGCTGAGTGTGGTGCGTGCAGCAAAGCGAACGGACTATATTTGGAGAAAACAAGTTAGGATATAAAACCTTTGATCCGACTAAGAACTGAACCTGAATCAACGTAGAGAGAAAGTCATGCATGGCTATATATGTTAGTCCAGAATCCTCCCGGACCTATACTCCATATACATGCCTTATGAATTGAAGAGGTTATTTCCTGCTCGTCACACAGCTCAACTAGTCATCCAGTACTCTCGTTCATAGCGGCATGAAGATGAACTAGAGAGTACAGACTTCAGCAACAAGCTAGAGGAGGTCATATATCCAATCAGTGTGTTCGCACATATCGCGCAGATAGCAACTTATGTTGCCAAACTATATAGAGCCCTGGGCTAACTAAGTGCTAACATGTAGTGTGTATTCATACTACATCATGAAGTGATTGGTGGATTGATTATGACAGTCTATGGTGAAATACTCATACCATATATGACAAAGAAATATGTGAATTCAATAGAGAATGGCCATGCTATTATCTTATAAACACCCACAAGGGCGAGTACAATTACAATAAAATATGGCGAAATACCCATGCCATGTTCGAAGAGAAATCTCTCTCATATTATATGTTCCCATCGCGATCAGATGCAACATGGTGCCAGCCGATGAGATAGTTCTTTGATTTGACCGAGGATTTGACTGATGCAAAGAACCAATTTATCAAGTTAGATGCGACCATACAATGATGTATGGTGCCAGCCATCACACTTGAAGGGTTTCACAGAATGACACTGGCCGCACTGGCGCGTCTTCCTGCTCACCCAAATTTTCTCAAGTTTCATGCGATCATAAACGATGCCGGCCATCATACTCGAAGTGTTTCATGTTGGGTTCGCAGCATAGAAAAACACAATAACACTTTATTTGTTTTCGATGAACATCATCACTTATTCTCTTGTTAGTTACTTAGGCCATTGCAGTTCATGAATTGCATTGTCCTGTATAACACTTCATACCAACCAATTCGGTATTCAATACCGGTATCCAATACCTCAGAACCACATTGTTTAACAAGCAAGGAATACAGCCATAACATGTATATCTTCTATATACCTAAGTTGGACATCTCCAACATTTTCTTTTCTGCCAAATATTTTATAGATTCTCTTTCAACAATTCCTTTTCTTTTAAAAGAAACTATCAAGATCAATAGTGGTGTCATTCACATGACACATAGTACAAAGTGTATATAGTCAAATACTAATACCTTTGAACTTGCACTTTGAAGTGGATCACCATCATCAAATGTTTGGTGTTCTTTCAAAAATCCATTCTTTAGTAATCTATTAGTGTAGTAAACATTTTACTTACATCTTCTATTCATCCTTATCATGACAACTTTCATGATCAAGCTACTATAGCCTGTAAGGAAGAATTGCGAGTATAATGTTAGTTCCCAAAACCCTTTTAGGAGATCCGGATGCTTAGCATCTCCATCCTTCACAAATTCTCATACAATATGAGAACATGTATTTTACTAAATTATACTCTATCATAATGCAACACAAAACATTGTTTCAGATATCACAATATCTTCCACACATGATGGTTTCTGAAACAATTATTTCAGCTCCTAGATAACCTCGATATTAAAACAACTTTTGAATATCAAGAATCATGGAGGCAAGCATGATACTCAAGATACTAACATTGAAATTCTTACTCTTGATTTAATACTACTTATTAAACTTCACGGAGTAAATAGAGTTTGCTGAAAGTTTGCAATAGGACTTCTAAACTTTAAATTGACATTCAAACAATACGATACCAGTTCGTAAAGTAAATATCTAGAATTCTATAGTTCTATTATCTCAATTAAAATTAAGCATAAGGTAGTGAACAGACGCCAATGACTGCAACAAATTATGCAAATTCACTTTGATTTAGTTTATGACAAATTGAGTTTGACTAATCCAAATTAGAAATGAACTCCCACTCAAAAACGACATCCCTTGTGCCTTTTTGGTGATTACATGAACCAAATCCACTACACCAAGTCCGATCATCACGTGAGTCGATGTAGCTTCAAATGCGAGCATCTATATGGGCATCATATCAACTATATGACTCATGCTTAACCTTTTGGTCCGTGTTTGGAGGCCATGTCTGTACATGCTAGGCTCGCCAAGTAAGAACCTTAGTACTCGCGTGTGTAAAACTGTCTTACACCCGTTGTATGAAAGCGTTGAGTCGAGTACACCCGATCATCACGTGATGTCTCGAAACACGATCCATAGAACGATGCATACTTAAGGAAGAACACATTTTTATCTTGATATCTAAATGAGGGATCATCGTAAAATGCTACTAAAACGCCAAACTAGCAATATAAGATGCAAACATCTAATGTGTAAAGTGAGATGATATGGTCCATGCATTTGATATCAATCATATGCATCATGGTATGATCTCTATCATTCCTTTGTCTGTAAGGCCAAGGTCTATGGAACTTACACGTTAGCTGTGTCGTAAGAGTATCTATCATACATCTACTTACAACATTACCATATCATGACAGTAGCCCAGCAACGATCTAAACTAGACGCCTCTAATTTATCCATTGCAAGTTTTACGTGGCTTAGAGCTTTCGGAGATAGAACCGTTCTTACCTACGAACATGGAACCACAACGAGGATAACCAATTTATTAGCAACTCGTTGTAAATCAGATATTGACTATAGTAGGAGAGACAAACACCCGCCAGCCACTTATGCAAAACTAGTTGTATGTCAGTCGTGGAACCGGTCTCATATACGATGACATGTAAGGTTGGTCCGGGCCGCTTCATCCCACTATGCCACCAATATCCAAAATACATGAAAGAAGCAATAACATGATCATAATTGCCCACATATAAACATATGTGTACCACCCGTGCAAAGCACCTACGCATAGATCAGGCTCTAATACCACTGTTGGGTTCGCAGCATAGAAAACAAAAAAATTTCTACGATGGGAACTATACGCCAAGATCTATCTACTAGATATAAGCAACGGGTGGATATACATCCATAGAGAACTTACCCTCAAAGAAAACAAAGCTTTGTTAATGAGTTGGAACTCGTGGATGATGTAGTCGTACACTTGCCGATCTCAAGATCGTGATGAAGTCCAGCAGGTCCGGCTCTAGCTAGTCCATCAGATCCAGCTCCAGCGAGTCTAGCACCACCAAGACCAGCACCGCAAAGCAGCGGTGCATCCGTGATCGCACACACGTCCGGTACCTCGACAACCTCCATCCCTCGCTCTAGCAAAGCAGCGGAAGCAGTAACTTATTTCTAGATAAAGCCACTGGGAACATGTATCTCGCTAATTCGAGACCATGGGGAATAACTAGAGGGGGAGAGAGATCCTTCACGAGGAGGTGCAAGTATGAAGGTGTGAGAGGGGGGCCTTTTATAGGAGGAGGGGATGGTACCCCTCCCATGGCCGACACCCATGGAGGGTGTCCCTTCACCTCCCCCATTCATGTGGTGGTAACCCACTCCACATTAAAATGCCCCTTCACATTCTCTTTTAAAGTCTCAACTTTAAATGCATTAAATTTCTCCAAATTTAATGCTCTCTCATTTAATAAAACTCTTTTATTAATTTTATTCAGATTTTTTAATTACTTTAATTAACAAACATTCACATAAAACCCCCTGCAACATTTCAATATTACATGTAGAACCAATTTCAGCAATTTCACCCGAAACAGTTTCGGTGTCTATTGAAATAATTCCAGCACTTTCTTAGATATTTATCTGAAACATATTTGCTCCAAATGGTGTAGGTATCCCTTAAGTGTGTCACCCTACGGTTCGCGAATAATGCATACATGATCGAGACCCCTCTCAGATCAATAATCAGAAGCGGGACGTGGAGATCCATACTGACTCCTACACATTCAACGATGACTTGTGTGATCGTGAGAACCTTTAACGCTAGTAACTAAATCCCTTTGTCTTGCGATATATTACATGTCCGAGATTCGATCATCGATATCTCCATACCTAGTTTGATCTCGTTGCTGACATGCACTCTTTTCTCGTTCCCGTATTATAACATTCTAGTGATCACATCACTTGCTTGCAAGCTATCTTAATGTGATATCACCGAGAGGGCCCAGAGTATATCTATCCGTCATCGGGATGAAAAAATCCCACTCTTGATCCATGAGCCTCAACATAACACTTTGTAGCACTGAACCCACCTTTATAGTCACCCTGTTACGGTGTGATGTTTGATGTTATCAAGATACTCTTTCAGTGTCAGCAATTAACATGATCTCATGTTCTAAGGACTAAGATTACTTCATATGATGTTATAGAAATATAAACATAATGACTTTGATCGTAATGCTATACTTCGGATGAATGTTCATCACATCATTCCACCAATGTTGTGACCTTGTTATTAACAACATCCAATGTCCATGATCAGGAAACCTTGATCATCTTGTTAATCAACAAGCTAGTTTATATGAGAGGCAGTACTAGGAACTTTGTATTTTGTTTATTAAACACACATGTATTAACGTTTCCAATTAATACAATTATAGCATGCAAAATAAACATTTATCATAAACATGGAATAAGATAAAAACCACTTTATTATATCCTCTCGGGCATATTCCCTTCATTTCATAGCTTGATGCTGACTACACTGGCGCACCTTGCCGATCTCATAAATTGTCCCGAGTTTGATGCGATCATAGACGATGCCAACCATCAAGCTCGAAGTGTTTCACAGCTTGATGCTAGCCGCACTGATGCACCTTGCTGCTCCCAATATTTGAAGCGTCGGAATACCGTCGATGTTGCAGATAAACTAGGAGAGGATGGTGCCCCCAGTTTTGTTGTCTCAATGGGATAAAGCCCCCATTGTTGTTGTCATGGACACCGAGGGATGACGCCCCCAGTGTGAAACATTGGTTGATGTAGAGTGCTAGTCGTTGGACAAGTATCGATGGCGTCATGTATGACCGACAGTGTTGTTGAGTAGAAATGCCTTATCATGGCTGCACAACAAATAGTTAGGGAACTTAACATTCTCCCTTAAGACCACGAGCAGAAATAAGATTCAGTGCAAGATATAACCAAGGAAAAAGTTTTTTTTTAGAGATTTTGGATGTTGGCTTTCCCGTGGAACACCAGCTATGAACGTGACATCGGAAAAGGTAACCCAAGAGCTAATCATCAGGAACTGTCGAAGGACCATAATAGTTGTGGCTAGATAACTTATCTTCCGTGAGTGTATGTGCAAAACAACATGCTTTCATGATGCCTTCAGAGGGATGGGAATGCATACTCTAGACTTCATGTGCCTGAGTGACCCCATGACTTCATCATGCCCCTGCGCATGCCTCAAGAACACAGAGACATAGGCAAGGATGATTAAAGTAACATGGTTATATGATAACTGGCTTGGCGATTTTTTCATGGCCTTGTTGAGGGTTGGTACATGACTACTCCCCTCCTTCATTCAAAGGAGTCCCCTACTTCTTGACTCGCTTGAGGTAGACTTGCTTCTTTGGTTGACCCTTTTTTATTGGAGGATCGATTGATTTTCATGACTTTTGATGAGACTTCCTCATTTGTAGGAGAGGATTTTATTGAACTTTTTTGGAGGATGCTAGGGGACTCATCTTTAGAATTTGAGGAGCAGCCACACACCTTTGTGGACTACATAGACCCTCATAGGCATTCTGGCTATGGTGGAAGAACACCCTGGGGGTGTCAAGAGGCTCACACTAAGCTCAACTTTTGTTGGCCAGACATGCCTTTCTTGCTCTTTTCCTATAGGTTACCCTAGGGCATCATGCCTTTGTGAGCCTAAAACATGGCAAGAAACATGAGAAGTATGGAACCTCAGAACAGAAGTATCCCAAGTATCTTCACCACCCTTGCTGAAAGCATACACTTCATCATGTGTCGTGTGTAGTGGGTATAGGTACCACTCCACTTTATTTATGACATATGCGCCACCTACAAACTAGCTCGAGGGTGGCCAAGTCTTCAATCACTAGCATGGTGTGTTTAGGGAAAGCCGCTATTGTAGGACATTGATGTCCATGTTTTTTAAAACTTGGTTATTTTTAGGAGAAAAAAATGAAAGATGAATAAATAAAAAATAGAGAAAGAATCAAATTGACGTGCGTAGATGATCGCGCGTAGTATTTCTTTAAGTACCTCCCATTAATAGGAGGCATTGGACGTTCCCCATGTTGATTGATAAGCTGATATGCACCACTATCATACACTTGCTCAATAACAAATGGCCCTTCCCATTTAGGCTCAAATTTTCCTTTAGCTTTGACTTTTACCACAATCGGGTGCCTAAGTACAAGAACAAGTTCTCCCTTCCAGAAAACTCGTGTCTTAATCAGTTTGTCATACGCACGCACCATGTTGCGACGCTATAACTTCAAATCTTGGAGTGCATTTAGTCGATCTTCCTCCAAGGAATCTAGCTACTGAAAGCGCAGCCGGATTTGCTCATCTTGGATAATCTCATCATGAATGGCCACTTTTAGGGATGGAAGCTCCACCTCTAGAGGAAGAACCTCCTCACTCCCATATACTAGGGAGTATGGTGTAGCTTGAGTTGGCGTATGAACCATCACACGGTACACCCATAAGGCCTCATAGATACGACCATGCTAGTCACGATGATGCTTATGAACTGTCTTATTAAAATTTTCAATTAACCCATTGGCTTGTGGATAATATCTCGTGGAATAATTCCACTTGATTTTATATTTGGCCATGAACTTGACCATTTACGGGACTTAAATGCCTTGGCATTATCCGAAGATGTGGAATCCAGATATAAAATCAAGGCAGCCCAGTCGCTAGTGTGGCCGACCAGATATCGGTGAAGTGGTGGCCGCTGGGTCTGATGTGCAGCCTTCGCCATACGTCCGCGGCCGCGGGACAATCAAAGAAAAGATGTTGCCGATCTTGCACCTGGGCAGGGCACCTTGGGCATTCTATGGAGGAGATGATGGTTTTGTGTGCGAGGTTCGCTCGTGTATTGAGCCTGTCTAGCTGGAGCATCCACTCAAAGATCTTGATCTTCAAGGGCAGCTGTGAGTACCATATGTGGGCGGCGTGGGGGTCAAGGGGCGCCGTCTGTAGGGCATCGTAAGCCCCTCTGGAGGAGAAGCTAGATCCATCTAGCAGCTTTCTGTTGTCCCCGTCATCTGTTAACACCACATCCTGCAAAAGAGAAGACAGAAGGGCAAGCTGCTCGGTGGCTGTGTTAGTTAATCGGTTTCGTAGGTCGCATTCAATCCCATTAAGCAGAACATCATAAACGAAAGCATGTTGTTGGGTGTGGTGTGAGTAAAGTGTGGGGAAAGCAATGGCGAAGGGTTCTGGGAGGATCCATGTGTCATGCCAAAAGTATACTGACCTACCATTGTGAACCGAGCATCTGTATATTTGGGATAGAAATGCAATGTGTTTGGAGATTATGTTGGCTAGGTATGAAGATTTGGATGCAGTATTAGGGTAAGGCGAGCTTGTCTAAATCCATTGTTTTCAGGGTAGGTTTTCTGAATGCAAGAATTTGTAGCAGAAGAAGACAAATATTCTGTGCTTTTAATTTTTTTGACTCCCAACCCTCCTAAATGTGTCGGCGTGCAAACTTTGTCCCACACAACCAAGCATTGTGCTTCGGAGCACGATTCCTCAGCGGTCTAGAAGAACGCACGACGACGGCCATCAACGGTATGCAAGACTGAGGCAGGTAGTGGGAAGGTTGACATGAAGTACGTGGGTAGGCAGTCTAAGACAACGGAGAGGAGGACCAATCGTCCTCGTTTGGATAATAGGGATGCGCACCACCCGGCGAGGTAGCGGTCGCATCTATCTATAAGTGGCTGAAAAGCCGATGCAGGCAGTTTTGTGGAGGAGAGGGGAAGTCCTAGGTATGTTTGGGGGAAGGAGGAAATGGGTGTTCCTAGTGTGGAGGCAATGGATGACGCAAGTTCATCGGTGATATTCATGGGCACGAAGGTGGTCTTTTGAAAATTGATGGAGAGGCCTGTTGCGTTTGCGAAGTTTAGAAGAATGTTCTCTATGTCATCTGAGAGGGGGTGTGCGAGAAGGCTGTCCTCGCAAGCTAGAAGTAATAGTTTTTGGAGGATGTCTGCAAGGGTGATGAAGAGATAAGGGGATAGTGGGTCACCTTGTTGGAGCCCATTTGTATAGTTGATCCATGGCCCCGGTACCCCATTCAAAAGTACGGCCGTCTTACCCGTTCGTAGGAGTAGTTCGATCCATGCGCAGAATCTTGGTGGGAACCCCCTGTGCTTCATCAGTTTGAGCAGGGATTCCTAGCAGACTGAGTCGAAGGCCTTGCGGAAGTCAAGCTTGATGGTTATGGTTGGTGCTTTACGTTTGTGGCAGCAGTTGAGGATATCAGCTGCAAGGACGAAATTTTCTGCTATGCACCGCCCCCTGATAAAACCCGTTTGGTTTGGGTCTATGATGGATGGGATTAGCTTTTGGAGTCGGTTAGTGAGCAGTTTGGATACGGCTTTGATCAGACAGTTCTGAAGGGAGATTGGTCTAAAGGAATTAGGGGACCTAGCGTTGTCATTTTTTAGGAGAAGGATCATGTAGGCCCGATTGATGTCGTCGATGTTTGAGCATAGGTCGTAGAACTGGGAGAAGAATCTTAGTATCTTTGGCTTGACCGTTTGCCAGAATTTCCTGTAGAAGCCAGGGCCGAAACCATCCGGTCCGGAGCTGGCAGATACATTTTGTCCGAGGAAGCGTATGGCTATCTCGTCCGGGGTGAAGGGTGCATCCAGGTGAGCTAGGAGATGATCCATGGGTCTGTAGATGGTAGCTAGGTCAAAATTCCAGGAGAGGGTAGGTGTAGACCCCAGAAGATGTGAGTAGAATGAGGCTAGGATTTTTATTTTTTGGTCGTGATTCTTAAATTTGGTGTTTGTGTTCGATGATTGCAATTTTGTTGTTGCGCAGGCGATTGGAAGCGCAGACATGGAAGTATTTTGTATTTTCGTCTCCATCTACGGAAAATTTTATTTTTGACCTAATTTTCTAGTGGTCAACTCTAGCGCGGATGGCACGATGGAGGGTGGTTACGACCACACGTCTGAGGAGCAGCTCATGCCTTGATAGGGGCCTGCACTCCTCGATTAAGTCTAGGTATGTGATTACAATTTTGCAGTTGGATTCGATCAGGTGGGTGGGGAGCATCGCGCGCCTCCATCTCTTGTGTGCAAAGCGGCATTTTTCGAGCGTTGCGACTAACTCCTGGGCTGTGTCCGCGAAAGGCTGGCTTTCGGCCCAAGTGGTCTTGAGCATGAGGCGGCAGGAGTTGTTGGCGGTCCAGTTATTTTCAAAACAAAAAAGGTGGGGCGCATAACAGTAGTAGCGATCGAGGCAATTAAAGGGACATGGTCAGAAATAAAGCGAGTGAGAGAGGAGATGGAGGAATTTGGAAAGGTGTAGCTCCAGGCCACATTTCTGAATGCCCTGTCAATCTTTTCCAGGGTGGGGTCGAGTCGGTTGCTAGACCAGGTGAAAGCCCTATCCAGCAGGGGTAGCTCAATTAGCATGAGGTCATGGATCGTGAGGTTAAACATGTCGGCTTCATTTTGTCTGAATGAATTTTTCTTTTTGTCAGCGGCGGACCTCATGAGGTTAAAATCCCCAAGTATGATCCAGGGTGTGTCTGGTGGTGGCTCTAGTGCGCGGAGCTCATTAAGGAAGGTTGGGTTTTGATCGTGATCAGTAGGGGTGTAGACATTGGTTATCTGGATATTTGTTGCTGATAGAAAGGTGGACAAGACGGAGGTCAGGGTGTATGTGCCTAGGGTTTCAGAGACAAGTTTGAACTGTCTAGAGGAGAACACGTTTAGGATCCCACCTGCAGAGCGTGCAACGGGAAGAATGGAGAACTGTTCGCAGTTGTTAGGTAAAAAAGATTTTGCTTTAAACGTGTCGCAAGCACTAAATTTGGTCTCCTGAAGAAGGATGATAGAGGGCTTAAGCTCAGTTAGTTCAACTAGAATTTCTTTGCATTTGGCGGTATCATTTAGTCCACGGATGTTCCATGAACCGATGGAGAAGGAAAGTTTAGGAATGGTTAACATGGAATCCACCTTGGAGGGTAAGCAACGGAGAGCGAGGTAGATAGTAGAGCTCCAGCATTTTCATTACTATTTGGGCCGAAGTCGATACAGATAGAACATAAGGATCCTAACAACACCTAGTGTGCAGGGAGAACATAGAACAGGAACT
The DNA here is from genome assembly GCA_910589775.1 of Avena eriantha. Lineage (NCBI taxonomy): Eukaryota > Viridiplantae > Streptophyta > Magnoliopsida > Poales > Poaceae > Avena > Avena eriantha. The sequence goes on from OU342744.1 coordinate 330,439,293, forward strand.
TAAAGCCAAAGCTTGAGGTAGGCCACTAGGGGGCGCCGCTAGAGCGTGACGCAGGGCACATCCGAGCCGGGAAACGTCGTGGCAACATCCCGGCCGGTGCGAGGCAGAGTGAGGATTGCTGATCATGGAGATGGCGGAGCCACCTTGTCATCGGAGATCTGCACAGCCTCCTCCTCATCGGACCCACGGGCAAGGGCCACACGGACCAGGGCGGCGGTGGCCTTTGGTGGAGAGAGGAGGGCGTCTCGGTAGGAAATGGCTAGCGGTGAGGCAGTGGCCATGAATTTGACAAGACTAGGAGCAGACGGCGCGCAGGGAGCTATGTTCTGAGGAAGAACTGGGCACTCGATTGCGTCGAGGCTATGCATGCATGTAGGGGATCCTGGTCCATGGAATAGGTCTATGTGAGCCGAGAGTTTAGCGGACGCGTGGCCCTCTGGCTCACGGTGGATCGGATGTATGGCCGAGTAGGCTTCATACGTGGCGTTAGGCAGGGAGCCGACAAGTAGGGGGTTGGCCTCGGAAGGCAGGCCTGGAGGAGGTGGTGGACAGGTTGGCGAGTTGGTGGTAATTACTCGTTCATGGGCGGGGCTGCTTTCTTTTTGCGTCGTTGTAACACAACAACGGGGCACTGACGGCGGCGTGAGCAACGTGGCTTCCGCGGAGGCCACATGAATTATCGTAGCGGGTGCGGGGTTGGAAGACGCGTGGAGACCTACGCTGTAGGAGCGCATGGGCGAGCCGTAGGTAGCCGATGTGGCTGGTCTTTGACCAAGTATGCCTGGCAGGTCACGCGGTCGAGCGTGTTGTGCTGGAGCAGTGGCCAGTGGCTGGCCGAAATTCAAATTCGAACATAGTATCCGTTGGGCGACCTGTGGGTGGACGGAAAGGTGCAGAGCCAGTCTAGGCAGTAGCAGCGGTGATGGCCAGAGTAGTTCTGCTAGGACATCTTTGGAGGATACGTGGGAGGAGAACATCATACTTTGGACTTGCGAAACAGAGAACGCATCTACCCCAGTTAGGAGGAAATCCAGAGTGTTTTTATTAAAAGCACAGAAGGTTTAATATTTTCTGAAACGACTAAAATCCAAAAGCATGTAGGGGGTGTGATTGTTTTTCGGTGGAAGAGTGTGTGGGCTACATCCGTATGATAGTTCTGCAAAATAAAGGATCAAAATTGCGAGCCAGTTCGGAACCGTCTAACCTTTGCAGATGAGAGCAGCCTCCCTTGTCGCTCAATTGCCCGTTGAGGTGGAACATCTGCCAAGTTGGCATAGGACTACTTCGATTTGGTATGTATGCTGTGGCGCGGCGTATTGTCAGCGTCATTGGCAAGTGGGTGGGTGCAGTGGGTGAGGTTGAGCTTTGTGTAGAGCAGTGGATTGTGGTGGGTAGGGGCTGCTGCGATGTGGTCAAAGATGAGGGTGAAGCGGCGGGCTTCGATTGGTTTTTGGCTAATAATGAGTTCCATGGCTTGAGCGGAGGGAACGAAGAACATGAAGCAGTAGGATGTTATCTCGTGCACTCTGAAGAGGTTTGCAGCTCCTCCGAGGCAGGCTTGCAGGAGGACAACCACGATGAGGTCGTCGAGGTGGAGTTCAGTGAGGTGGATTGAGGCTAATATGGGAACTGCCATGGATGACTCGAATAGGGGGCGGTGAGGATGCCAGCCTTCCATGCATCCTGCTCGAACTGCGGGCCCATAGTGTTGCCAACGCCGAGGTAGCTCCAGATGGCCTTCTGCGATGGTGCGTCTTCGTCAATGGAGTAGCCAGCTGTGGGTGGGAGTGGTTGTGGGCTGGGAGGTTGCGGGAACCGTTCGTTGGTGGCCGGCGGATGGAGCTGAGGTTGGTGGTGAGTTTTTCAGCCATTGGTGGTTGGAGGTGGGAGGGAAGGGAGGTGGGGGGGAGGCATCAAAAGCTTTCAGTTCGGTCCTTAGTCCCGATTTGTAGCAGAATCAGGACTAATACCCCTGGACCAAGGTCTGTTTTCTACTAGTCCGTTTGTAGCCATCTATCAAGTGTGCCATGAACTTTATTTGGCACATATTAATTCAGGTATGTGCTTTGAACGTGCAGGACGCTATATTTTTTTGGCAACATCCCAGTGCGTTATCTTTGATCCGGTGAACCCCCCGGATGAGAAAGAGGTTTAGCCGATCAGTGATATGTTTTTAGTAGGACTCACTATATGCTGGCATAATTTATTTCTCCAAGCAAGGCCTCCCGCATAAAGCTTTGGATGGCCAGAGCGAGAAGAATTATATCGAGAAGAGTCTTATACATGATAATCTTGCGTGATGATCTTGACAAGAAGAGAAAGAACAGAAGGTGCATAGACGCCATGGTGCATAGACGCCATGCATTCCTTTGGTAAGCAAATGGAACACCGAGAGGAAGACTATATGTCCCATGTAAGCAATGTATATTATTTCGACACTTTCGTGATGAGCTTATGCAGAAACTCCCCCGGTTAGTACTTCTCAATAAGGATACTTTGCTGCACACCAGCACGCACAAACAATACTTTTGATTGTTGGTTAAACAAATTGTGACCTTGAAGATCATGGGTATCCTCCTCGATACAAGATGTTTCTCTTTTTTTCAACAAAGAAGATGCCAAAACTCAACCGGCCAGATGCTTCTGAACAAAAATACTTGTATATGCGTGCAATGAACGCACATTTTCAACTTCGGTTGATGCCGATGAATCTTGTTTTTCGACGACAATTTTCTCTCGGCGGAGAATGTGTGCATGACTCATGTGCACTACACTTTTTTTATCGAAAAGAACACCACTAGCATATCCATCACTAGGTACTTCTGAATATTTGGGTGCATGCAAAATTGCAAACACACACATAATACTTTTTGTAGGAAGAGCCTCGGCTCATGCCTAGAAAATTTGACGACGATCGGAGCGCAGCAAGATGGGAGGAGAATCATGTCCCACCGGGCGTGCCATTTTTTTGACACGAAAATGTAAAAAAATATGCAGGCGTGCCAGTATCACTGGTGGAAAAATGGCCTCTAGTCCCGGTTCATAAGGCCATTGTTCCCAGTTCCCGAACCAGGACCAATCACTCGGGACTAATGCTAATCCCGGTTCGTGCACGAACCGGGACCAATGGGTCTCCACGTGGGTGGGCATGCGACGAGGGGGGGGGGGGGGTGGATCATTGGTCCCGGTTCGTGGAACAAACCGGGACCAATGGGTCTCCACGTGGCAGCGCCAGAGACAGGCGGGGGTGGATCATTGGTCCCGGTTCTTGGCACGAACCGGGATCATTGGTCTCTGTGCCGCGGCAGGGTTTTGTGCCGCGACAGGATTTTCATGCAATTTTTCTGCCGCGGCAGGATTTTCGGGTTATTTTTGTGCCGCGGCAGGATTTTTTTATCAATTTAATGGTACTATATATATACAGCAATAATGAAACCACGATATATATATTACACATCATGCATGATCACAAATATATACACCGTCTCATCCGTCTTCTTGGTCGAAACATATTATAATTACAAATGATACTCTCACACGAATTTGATCTAATTTACATCTTCTTTTTTACACTTCACCCTTCCAAATGAAGCGGGTAATAGTATTCTCCTTTCGGATCTATGACTTATTCTAACAAGAATCCGGCAATTTCCTCTTGAATTGCTTGCACGCGTTCTTGTGATAGAAGACCGTCCTGTATCCGTTCGATCTAATATAAAGAAGGGGGTCAACATATATGAATGAAACTAAACACAATTGGTGGTAATAAAATAAAGTTGTGATTATTGTTTATCGTACTTCAATCTTTTATGTTCCGGTTCGCGCCCTTCTCTTTGGTCGTCTGGCGAATGAACTCGCAGACATAGTATCCACATAAGTTATTCCCGGCTTCCTGCCTCAAGCACTTCACGAGAACGGAGTTCAATCAAAATAATAATCAAGCATGATAATGGTGGTATTGAAACTAGAATCAAAGAGTTGCGTGGATCTAGCAAGTAGTACTTACAGTCAATGGTTGAAATGTAAGCTCTGGCTTCCAAACACCCCTAGTTTTGGCGGTGAAATGTTTCCAAGCCTTCCGGAGGCATTCCTGCATGTCTGCCCACTTTTCCAATGGTGTGCGCTTCGAGTCCAGGACTTTTACTACTCCGGTGTCAACAACAATGATTAACAGAATATAGTGGAAGCTTGACACACTAACAAAATATGACAGGAGTCAATTATATGCTTAACATCGAGTAAGCTAAAATAGAATGTGTAGAAGACAGTAACACTCACCCAGTGTTGTAAGGAAATAGTATTTCCCTTCTGTTGCTGAAATACTTCAACGCTTGGAACAAGTTATCCTCTATCTCTTTGAGATTTGTTTTTAGAGTAAATTACAGTCCACAAACCCAAGGTCATAGATTTGTACTTTGTTGCATTCTTAAATCTTCATTCTGCATATATAATTAGTATAGTGATTAGTAAGATTATACAAGCAACGAATGAGCTGAGCTAGAAAGACTTAATTACAGAAATTAATAATACTTACAAACAATAGGCACTGACGATAGTTTTGTCGAGGGCGTCTTGTTGGTAAAACTGAAATAATTCTGGAAATTCGATCAGTAGGAAGCCATCTCCATGACCGTAATGGTGGTGTTTATATGCAACATAGATCCAGTTTTTGGAATCAACACAGGCTTGGATGTACCGGTTATGCAATCTTCGCATTTTTGTTGGTAGATCTTTGACTAACTCGGGTTTGACGAGAGGAGCCCCGTACTGATACACATATGCTGTTTCTTGGTACCCCTCGAACTCATTCATACGGCTCATGTACTCAGTAATAGACAGTCCATATAATTGGGCCTTTTCTCCGTACAGTCGAACAAACTCCAGATCAATGTTCAGATCATGCCGCTCCTGGGCTCTCCACTCATTGGTATCGTACACTTTGAGCGGTTTGATCGATTGATTTTTCTTTTGTCCAAGCTGGGCAACTTATTTCCCGACTCTCCGCTCTTTTGCCTCAGCCGACTTGGTAATAGAGCGATTATAGTCTGATGTGAGCGCTATGGGTTGGTGAAGCTGAATCTTAAGCGTGGCTGCTTTGGCTTTATCTTCTGCGATGACCGGGAAATATGCCTCTATCGCCTTTTTCTTGTTAGCCATGTCAATCTTCCACTTTTCATAATGGGAAGCTGAGGCCGCATCAGTTTCCTCATCTGTCTTCTCGCAAGGTAGCTTCTTCATATTGTGATGATGTACTTTTAGGAGGGGCGATAGCTTATGTTTCGGTGATCGGAACGTGCTCTTGCTGCTGCTGGTGGTGCTGCCCCCTTAGTATACTTCCACTTTGTCTTTGAGGCCCAGGGGACGGAGACGGCTGACGCGGCGGCGGAGACGGCTGAGGCGACGATGGAGACGGTTGTGCTGAGTGGTGAGGCGGTGAAGGCGACGGTTGCGCTGGAGAATGGTGAGGTGGCGGCGAAGGTGGATTGCTGCTCTGAGGAGTGGGTGGCCTTGGTGGAACATAATTTGGAAGCATGATGCGCTCCTTTGGCCATAGAATTGTCCCCCCTATGGCTTCTCCTAGTTGAGTCAGCTCCATATCTTCCCCTGTAGGGTGGTCTAGCTTCAGCTCCTCAAAATCTTCCTTCACCTCATCCACCGTGACGACAGTGTACCCTTTTGGAACAAGTCTGCAATGCCAAGTTGGGTTAGGCGCAATTGGTACCGCCATGCCGACCGCCGCCGTCACCCTTAAGTTCATAACCTGCACCTTTAGCTCACAAGCTGTTGTCTCCGTGATATCATCCACTGGGTAGCGTTTAGGAGGAGATGTCATCGGTGCATCATCATCAACATCATGGAGCTACGTGGAAGCGACACTGCTTTTCTTATTCGATAGGGTGCCGATACCCTCGAATGCATCTTCTACCACGTGCCACTGAGATTGACCGCTAGTACCTTGCTGGCTAAGTCTGTCGAGTTGATCCTGGTGCCGCTTTAATGCTTCTTCTACATTACGCATCCGGTCTGCAGCGGCCGCTTTCTCAGCTTCCTCCCTTTCCTTTCTCATCTGATGGCTTTTATCGGGATATCTCTTCATTTCCGGGGGAAGGCAACCTTCCATGGCTTGGAGCCTGGTGTGCCTCGTGCTCGTCCGTCGTGTTCAGGATTTTTAAGGGCACGTGTGAGCTCGTTGTTCTCTCTATCAGGAACGAACAGTCCCACTGCAACATCATCTACTGCATTTCTAATATCATCGATGGGCAGTAGGGGATCATCTTTGTGTTTTTGATTATATATTGCCCTCCCTTCTTTGTCCAACATGCCCCCATGACCGTAAAACCAGTTTCTCGCCCGTGGTGTCTATGTTGCGGGCTCTGGTCTGATCCTGGCAGCTATGTAATTGACCTCAAGTGCATCCCACTTAGGCATGCTACTCGCGTAGCCAGCAGGCCCCATGTTATGATGGTTCAGTTTCTTAGCAGCGTTCTCCGTATTTATTCTAGACCTTTCCTTAGCTTTCTCCGATGTCTTGTACTTCACAAAATCCTCCCACTGGTGTCTTAACTTAGCATAGCCGACTTCATTAAAATTTGGAGTCTTCTCAACCTTGACAAAGTTATTGTACAGTTTCTTCTTCTAGTTCTTGAATGCATCGGCCATCTTGCTGAGAGAAAACTTCTTGACTCTTTGCACAAGCTCCATTCTTGCTCTCTCCTCCTCATCTGGATTCACATCTGGTACCGGCAGGAGGAAATTAGTCATGAGCTTGTCAAAAATCTTATCTTTGGCGTTGTCGCCAACATACGGGACTCCACCACCGCTTGGCCGATTCCATTCTTGAATGGTGATCGGGATGTAGTCCCTCACAAGAACTCTGCATTGCTTGACAAATTTTCTTGCGACATCGACGGGAGCTTACGGTTCGCCATCTACACCGACCATGTCGATCCTATACCGCACATTGTCATCCAACTTTTTTGTTGGGCCTCGTTTCATTCTTACAGAAGAAGTTCTCGATCCAAAGGGCTAAACGAAGAAAGAGTGTTAATATATGCATCTATATATATAGACAACAACATTTTAGTTACAAAAATACATATATACACCTCGCCGGTGTTTGCGAGATTTAAGGTTCCGCCGGAGCCATCGCCTTCTTCCTCACCGGCTTCTCCCCTGTCCCAGGCTTCGACTTCTACCTCACCGGAGCCGTTTCCTCGGTTGAGAGACTCATCTCCCTGACCGGAATCGTTTAGAAACTCACTCGTGACATCGATATCGAGATCTTCATTTTCGCAAATCATTCCTTGGAGGATGTTTTCCTGATGTGTTGGATCCATAGTATCTGCAAAGATGATGTTCTGGAATTACATATTAAGTTTATGACAAGAAAGGGGAAACAACAATCAACACATGGCATCGATAATGATATGACAAGTTAAACATAGTTGAAATTTAACCCTAAGGCATGCTTGGCAATTTAAGTGGGATCCGAGGGGTCCAAACCCTAATACAGGAGAGACCCTCGAATCACCTACGGGGGTTCATTTGTTCTTCTAATTAAACTTGTGATTAAAGTTATTGAACAATGCATGATATTGGTGGTAATGTGTAGATCTCATTTTTCTGAACATTTTGATATATTATTTGTACTTTTCTGACTTATAAATAATTACTTATTAAGTTTATAAGATTTATCCTTTTTCTAAAATTATTAAAACAATTATTAAAATTTTATTGCGTTAGCATAGGTAAAGGCTAACGTCACCTAAGGTTGGGGAACCTTTTCTCACTGATGCATCGCCTACCCACAGTGACTGATTAGTGGGGTCAGGGCCACGTCGGGCTGCCACGCTGGCAGAGCTTGCTCGGCGCCCACGTCAGGGCCACATGAGCGCCACCTTGGTGCCACATGGGCTCGCTGGAGGGCACGTCGGCCGGCGGTGGTTAGCAGCACTAGAGTGCTTGCTGGAACACACAGAAGGTCGGGTTCGAACGAGCGCATCGCGAGAAAGCTACCGGTGGTCGCGCCGCCCCTTATTGGTCATCGGAGCATCGTCTGCGACGGCGTCCGACGGCGGTGGACAGTGACGCTCGGCAACAGAAGGAAACGGAGCGAGAGGGAGAGAAAGGAGAGGTCCTGGAGGACTAGCGGCTCACCATGAAGACGATGGACGGGTCGACGAGGCCGGAGGAGCTCGGAAGCAGTGGCAATGGCGACAGCCGGAGTCCGAGCAGACCGTGACCGTGGCGTCGATTTCCAGCGTGCGCGGTCGATTCCTCAGACGGTGGTGGCACGGCGGCGGCGGGCGTCGACGGCGTGAAGCGGCCGCTCTGGATTTGGGCAGCCTGCCGGCGTGATTTTGCTCTGCCACAAATTTTCCTTAGCCGCACGTCGATGTGCTCTGTGAATTGGGGGAGTTGGTGAGGAGGAAGGGCCATGGCTGTTAACTATACAGACCATTGGTCCCGGGTCGTCCCAATAACCGGGGCCAAAGGACCAACGGTCCCGGTTCGTGCCACCAACCGGGACCAAAGGTCTAGGGCAGGACCGTTGTTGTGCTACCACGTGCGCGGGCCTTTGGTCCCGGTTCGTCCTACCAGCCGGGACCAAAAGATCAACGGTCCTGGTTCGTGCCAACAACCGGGAGCAAAGACATGTTAATGGCAGCATGCACATCCAGGATCATCGGTCCTGGTTCGTGGGACGAACCGGGATCGTTGACCTGTTTTTTAGATTTTGGCAAACCTTTTGGTCTTCCCGCCATTTTCAACTTTGTTTTCTTCTTTAATTAATAAGATGTTTCAATTTAAGATGATTATTTATTTGGAATTTCAAAAAACTTTCAACAGGAAAAGTGCTTCAATTTACATAACTAATCAAAAACCATTTTCTGTTTTCAAATATTTTTATTTGAACTATACAATTTTACTATTTTCAATTAAAATTGCATTACCAAATATTTATTGCATAATTTGGAATTTGAAAAAACTTTCAACAGGAAAAGTGCTTCAATTTAAATAACTAATCAAAAACCAGTTTGTGTTTTCAAATATTTTTATTTGAACTATACAATTTTACTATTTTCAATTAAAATTGCATTAACAAATATTTATTACATAATTTGGAATTTTAAAAAACTTTCAAGAGGAAAATTTCTTCAATTTACATAACTAATCAAGAACTATTTTCTGTTTTCAAATATTTTTATTTGAACTATACAATTTTACTATTTTCAATTAAAATTGCATTACCAAATATTTATTGCATAATTTGGAATTTGAAAAAACTCTCAACAGGAAAAGTGCTTGAATTTAAATAACTAATCAAAAACCATTTTGTGTTTGCAAATATTTTTATTTGAACTATACAATTTTACTATTTTCAATTAAAATTGCATTAACAAATATTTATTACATAATTTGGAATTTTAAAAAACTTTTAACAGGAAAAGTGCTTCAATTTAAATAACTAATCAAAAACCATTTTATGTTTTGAAATATTTTTATTTAAACTATACAATTTTACTATTTTCAATTAAAATTGCATTAACAAATATTTATTACTTAATTTGGAATTTCAAAAAACGTTTAACAGGAAAAGTGCTTCAATTTAAATAACTAATCAAAAACCATTTTCTGTTTTGAAATATTTTTATTTGAACTATACAATTTTACTATTTTCAATTAAAATTGCATTAACAAATATTTATTATATAATTTGGAATTTCAAAAAACTTTTAATAGGAAAAGTGCTTCAATTTAAATAACTAATCAAAAACCATTTTGTGTATTCAAATATTTTTATTTGAACTATACAATTTTGAATAGGAAAAGTGCTTCATTCCCGCTGTTTTGAATATAGTTTGAAACGGGTATAAGAAATTCAAAAATGATCCAAACAATGTGAAACCTTCGATGGTGTCATATTATGTGTCACAGTTGCAAGGAAAAATATTGAACTTGAAAAATTGCAAACATCATAAAAAATCCTTCACAAAATGACATGTGAGATGCTGAAATCGGTGTGTTTTGTGAAGCAACCACTAAATTAAAGTTTGGCATTGGTACCATACCATTTTTCAAAAATACTAGACCACCTTATATGGATAATTTCCCAACCAGTGTATCTAGAACCTTTCTGTCCATCCCTCATGAAAAAGACAAATTCCTGCTGAATCGGTAGGAGGTTGCCAAGATTTGAACTACAAGTACATGATATAATGCTTGTGAATTTTTAAAAAAAATCATTTATAGGTTCACAACATGCTATTTCATCAGAGATCCACTTGAAGTTCAGCGAAGCTCAGCCCCAGGCTAAGAAGCTTCATGCCCGCCGTTTTGAATATAGTTTGAAACGGGCATAAGAAATTCAAAAATGGTCCAAACAATGTGAAACCTTCGCGTGGTGTCATATTATGTGTCACAGTTGCAAGGAAAATATTGAACTTGAAAAATTGCAAACATCATAAAAAATCCTTCACAAAATGACCTATCATGTTCGAGGTTTCATGGCATTTAGGTCAAACCACCAATGTTATGGCTAGAATCAGGGCATAGTTTGTGATAATGTGCCCATATTGTGCACACATGTGCATCTTGGGATGGCTTACGATGTTGCAGGAGGAAGTTTTCCCTTTCGACGCACGAAAAAGCCAACCGAGACTAAAGCTGTCGGTGGGATAAGGACGCGTGGGTAACCTTTAGTCCCGGCTGGTGGGTGCAACCGAGACTAAAGCTGTCGGTGGGATAAGGACGCGTGGGTAACCTTTAGTCCCGGCTGGTGGGTGCAACCGAGACTAAAGCTGTCGGCGGGATAAGGACGTGTGGGTGGACGCACTGCTCGATGAGATAAAGCATGTAGCGCACGACGCCCTGTCGGAGGAATAAGACAAAGTAGAAGCGGCGCCGTGCCTATAAAAGGACCATCGATACGCCATGGCAAGCAGCTCAACAAGCCAACATAGGTAGAGAGAGTTTCATCCCCATGGATGGAGGGTTGGGAAATCTCCCGTGGCGGAGCTTCTCGAAGATGTCGGTTGTGCACACGCCCTACGGCATCTTCGGAAGCTCCGCCTCGTAAATTTTTTCCTGTAAGCCCGTGAAAGACTCCATCTCCTCTAACAGTGTTGGGGAAAGGGTTGAGAAATCTCCCGTGGCGGAGCTTCTCGAATATGTCGTTGGTGCACACGCCCTACGGCATCTTCGGAAGCTCCGCCTCGGAATTTTTTTCCTGCAAGCCCGTGAAAGACTCCATATCCTCTAACAGTGTTGGGGAAAGGGTTGGGAAATCTCCCGTGGCGGAGCTTCTCAAAGATGTCGTTGGTGCACACGCCCTACGGCATCTTCGGAAGCTCCGCCTCGGAAAAATTTCCCTGCAAGCCCGTGAAAGACTCCATCTCCTCTAACAGTGTTGGGGAAAGGGTTGGGAAATCTCCCGTGGCGGAGCTTCTCGAAGATGTCGTTGGCGCACACGCCCTACAGCATCTTCGGAAGCTCCGCCTCGGAAAATTTTCCTTGCAAGCCTGTGAAAGACTCCATTACATAAAGTTTCGATACATCACATAAAGTTTCCATACATCACATAAAGTTTCCATACATTACATAGATTTACGTATGGTTTAGGGTTTAGGATATGAATCCTTCGTCGCGTATGTCGATCCCTTGCCTATGATCGCTTCTTAGGCCGTAACCATGGAGCATCTTCTTTGCTTGACGGGATGCTTGGGTCAGTTTTCACGGTGAAGGGTGGAATTTCATCAAACTTATCATAATCTGCTGACATGTCTGTCTTGCCCTTGACTCCCGTGATGTTTCTTTTCCCTGAAAGAACTATGTGACGCCTAGGCTCATCGTCTGATGTATTCGTTTCCTTATTTTTTCTTTTTTTAGGTCTAGAGGACATGTCCTTCACATAAAAAACCTGAGCCACATCATTGGCTAGGACGAATGGTTCGTCTCTGTAACCAAGATTCTTGAGATCCACTGTTGTCATTCCGTATAGCTGGTCTACCTTTACCCCTTCTCCATTCATGTTGACCCAACTGCACCGAAACAATGGGACCTTAAAAGTAGGTCCATAGTCAAGTTCCCATATCTCCTCTATGTAACCATAGTATGTGTCCTTTTTCCCATTCTCACATGTTGCATCAAAGCGGACACCACTGTTTTGGTTGGTGCTCTTTTTTATCTTGGGCAATCGTGTAAAATGTATTCACATTTATCTCATACCCTTGGAAAGTCAATACAGTCGCAGATGGTGTCGCGGCCAATAAGTAGAGATGATCTCCAATAGTGGTGTCATTCATTAGATGTAATTGCAACCAAGTGCTGAAAGTCTCCATGTGATTTTCTTTAATCCAGTAGTCATCCTTCCCCGGGAACTTGGAGCGTACAACATTCATGTGTTCCTCGATATACGGAGCCACGAAGGTAGAACTATGTAGTGTGCTCGATTCAAAGAATGTCCGTCCCTAAATATCATTGCTTTCTTTCATAGCGTGCCTTTTCCACTCAGTGTCCCCTCATACCGTGATTCAGGAACACCAATCGGCTTAAGGTCAGGAAGAAAGTCTATACATAACCCAATGACCTCCTCTGTTCCATAGCCCTTGGAGATGCTTCCTTCTGGCCTAGCACGGTTACGAACATATTTCTTTAAGACTCCCATGAACCTCTCGAAGGGGTACATATTGTGCAGAAATACAGGACCAAGAATGTAAATCTCTTCGACTAGGTGAACTAAGAGATGCGTCATAATATTGAAGAAGGACGGGGGGAACACCAACTCAAAACTGACAAGACATTGGAAAACATCCTTCTGTATCCTTTCCAGACTTTCTCGATCGATTACCTTCTGAGATATTGCATTGAGGAATGCACATAGCTTCACAATGGCTAATCGAACATTTTTCGGTAGAAGCCCTCTCAATGCAACCGGAAGCAAGTGTGTCATAATCACGTGGCAATCATGAGACTTTAGGTTCTGAAATTTTTTCTCTGCCATATTTATTATTCCCTTTATATTTGACGAGAAGCCAGCCGGGACCTTGATACTATAAAGGACTTCAAAAAAGATTTCCTTCTCTTCTTTGGTAAGAGCGTAGCTGCTTAAGTATTTACGTCCTTTATCAGTATGCTTGTTGTATGGGTCTTTGATACGTTGCTGGTCCTCCCGTGCTTCTGGTGTATCTTTTGTCTTCCCATACACGCCCAGGAAACCTAGCAGGTTCACGAAAATATTCTTCGTCACGTGCATCACGTCGATTGAAGAATGGACCTCTAGGTCTTTCCAATACTCAAGCTCCCAAAGTATAGATTTCTTTTTCCACATGGCCGTGTGTCCGGTAATGGGGTCTTTTGAAACAGATTGACCGCCAGGACCCTTTCCAAAGATTACTTCTAGGTCCTTCACCATACCAAATACATCAGCACCTTTAGGGAGCTTAGGCTTCTTCCAGTAATCTGCCTCATCGTTGAAATTCTTGCCTTTCTTTCTTACTTGATGATTGGTCGGAAGAAATTTACGACACCCCAGGTAGACAACCTTCTTACATTTATCCAAATATGTACCTTTAGTATTATCTAAACAGTGTGTGCATGCATTGTATCCCTTGTTTGACTGTCCTGAAATGTTACTAAGAGCAGGCCAATCATTGATGGTTACGAACAATAACGCTCGTAGGTCAAATGGCTCCTGTTTGTGCTCATACCACACCTTTACACCTGGTTCTGCCCACAATTGCAAAAGTTCATCGACTAATGGCCTTAGGTACACATCAATGTCGTTGCCGGGTTGCTCCGGTCCTTGGATGAGCACTGGCATCATAATGAACTTCCGCTTCATGCACAACCAAGGAGGAAGGTTGTAGATACATAGAGTCACTGGCAGGTGCTGTGATTACAGCTCTGCTCCCCAAAAGGATTCATGCCGTCTGTACTTAGACCAAACCATAAGTTCCTCACGTCACCTGCAAAGTTCGAGTACTTTCTCTCGATGTTTCTCCACTGCGACCCATCGGCGGGGTGTCTCAGTTTCCCGTCTTTCTTACGCTCTTCTTTGTGCCATCACAACAACCTGGCATGCTCTTTATTTCTGAACAGACGTTTCAACCGTTGTATTATAGGAGCATACCACATAACCTTAGCAGGAACCCTCTTCCTGGAGGGCTCGTCATCGCCCTCAACATCACCAGAGTCATCTTGTCTGATCTTGTATCGACATGCATTGCATACCAGGCATTTATCCATATTCTCGTACTTCTCACCGCGGTACAGGATGCAGTCATTAATGCATGCATGTATCTTCTCCACATCTAATCCTAGAGGGCAGATAGTCTTCTTTGCTTCGTACGTTGTCTCGGACAGCTCGTTATCCTTTGGAAGTTTCGGCTTCATTATTTTTAGTAACTTCTCAAATACCTTATCAGATAAGCTAGTCTCTGCCTTCCATTTTAGCAGTTCAAGTGTGGTACCGAGCTTTGTGCTGCCATCTTTGCAATTTGGGTACAACAACTTTTTGTGATCCTTTTGCATGGCCTCCAACTTAAGCTTCTCTCTTTATGTATCACATTGTTGCTCATCCGATGCCCGTTGTTCTTCTTCATTACCGCCTCCCTCTTCTTCATTGTCTTCCATTGCAGTATCACCGTATTCTTCAGGGGACATAGGATAGCTGTCATCATCCTCCTCTTCTTCATTTTCTTCCATCCTAACCCCTCTTTCTCCGTGCATGGCCCAACAATAATATCCGGGCATGAAACCTCTTCGAAGCAGATGGCTTTGAAGGATTCTCGGGGCAGAGTGCTCCACCACGTTCCGATAGTCGACGCAGGGACAAGGCATAAAATTATCCACTTTGTTTGCCTTAGCCAAATCGATAAATTTATGGAGGCCTGCAATAAAATCGGAATGGCGTCGGTCGCCATACATCCATCGCATCCGTGCATTGATCTGCGTCATAATAATTAACCATTACAATAATATCGTGAATAGTAAAATGATCACCGTACATGGACACATTTAATATTTTTGTATCAGTTATAGATAAAGAAGATAAGGTTGCTAACCTCAGCCGAGGATACCGTGTTCTGCGAACTAAAGTGTGGCTCGGACATTTCGTCGAACACCTTGTGTGCAATCAAAGAAAAAAAGCTAGCACCCACACCTCACACATAATCCAGCAAAATTTGGTGGGCAAAGGGCTAGACTTATATATAGCCAGGGGAGGGTTTTTGGTCCCGGTAATTGACACGATCCGGGACCAAAGCCCCTCCCGCGCGACACGTGGCGGCCCAGCAGCTCGCACCCCACCCAGGTCATTGGTCCCGGTTAATGGCACGACCCGGGACCAATGACCTGGGTGGGGGCGTGCTGCTGGGCCGCCACGTGTCGCGCGTGAGGGGCTTTGGTCCCAGTTCATGGCAATAACCGGGACCAATGCCCTCCGTCCCTTCGTCGTCCCCGTGTATAAATATGAGGCCATAGCGCTCGCTTTCGCCATCGCCTCTGCCTCTCTGCAGTCCATCTCCACCCCACCCCTTTAGCCATCGCCTCTCCACCGCGCCGTCGTCTCGTCTCCCCTCCCTCTCCAATCTCCACCGTGCCGTCATGGAGGTGCCCACGCTCAACCACTACGAGGCGGCGATGTTTGCGTACTACGGCATCCTCGTGCCGTCGCGCGCCACCGTGCCCGCCGGATTTCGCATCAGCGAGGCGGGTGTGCTGGTGGCTCCGCTTCTCAACCCCCACGGATACGAGATGGAGTACGTCATTGTGGAGCATCACCGCCAGCTGCCTGTGTGCATGAGGGCGTTGCCCCGGTACACGGTGGCCAGCGAGTACTGGCCCCGACTGTTCAAGAAGGAACGGAAGGCCAAGCTTGGCAACCGCATCGTGGACGGGCGCCTGGTGCACCCAGATCGCCGGAACCAAGAAGGGCGGGAGATGTTCTGGTCCATCCCTGGACGAACCATCTACACCGCCATCGACGACGCTAGTCGCGCAGAGGAGCTCCGTCTTCCGAACAACGCCGAAATCGTGGAGATTTCGTCCGACGACGACGAGAAAGCCGGCGGCTCGGAGGACAGTGGCTCGGAGGACAGCGGCAACGGAAGTGTTGTCGACTAGGAAAATTTGTAAAGTCGCATCTTTATATGGAAAAATTTGTGGTCGAATAATAAAATGTCTCAATTTAGATCTTTTTCTCGATTAATTTGTGAAAGATTTTTTCAAAAATACTGATCAATTCAATTTCTACCTTGAATTAATTTCTGCCTCGAATTAATTTCTGCCTCGAATTAATTTCTGCCTCGAATTAATTTACATTAATTGTCCTGGACTGCTGACCGTCACGGGGTTTTTGGTCCCGGTTCGTGGCATGAATCGGGACCAATGCCCCGTAGAGCGCCACGTGTGCATCGTGGGGAATTGGTCCCGGTTCGTGCCACCAACTAGGACCAATGCTTAGAGATGAACCGGGACCAATGCCCATGCGGCATGAACCGGGACCGGTGCCTGGTATTGGTCCCGATTATAGAAACGAACCGGGACCAATGGAATTTGGGCGTTGAACCAAATGCCCTCTTTCTACCAGTGTATACAAAGTATACAAAATAAAGAGACAAGTAAAATAGGGAAACACATCTTTATTAACTCTTGGCGAATTACAAAGTACAATCCCCATAATTACAAATATTGCGCCTTGATAAGCATCTGACATGAATCGACGATTGTGTAGTTCCAGAATCCCGGGGTCTCGCAAGACAACCCGGTTAATTTCATCCACAGGATCAAGCCCACGGAATACCTCCGATTAAGCTGCGCTGATGATCATCGTTGAAGATTAGCTTTGTTCCGCCAAAGCACAATCATATATGCTATCTCGACGTGCATAATAATGAGAGATTTATTTGATAAGGAGGGTGGCTTTTGCCTCGTCGGTGCCCAGCCATATGGCCCTCACTTCATCAAAATAGTGTTGCTTTTGCCTCGTTGGTGCCCAGCAACGGTGTGACTATCTCATCAAAATTATGACGTGTTGATGGCATAGTGATCGATCTTCGTCGTCACTTGGCCATAGTGGTCTAGCCTCGTCGGCACTAGACATAATATGATGCATGAGAATCGACCTTCATCTCATAGAGATTAGATCGTGAAACCGAGATAAACAATTGAGGAAGTGTTGCCTTACTCGTTTTATCAACCAAAATCGTTTATCAGAATCGAGGTTGAGCATCGCCGATATAGATTAAGCAATCAGACGTTGACTTTCATATAACCCATATGGACGACATCGATGAAACTATCGTTTCTATGGTTGTGGCATGATTATTTTCATGCACTCCACATGGTCGACATTGATGAGGCGGTCATTACCATGGCTGTGAAGATCTTCATGGCGGAGCTTGGTGAAGTGATCGTGGCATGGTTGTAAAGATTCACATGGCCGACCCTGATGCAACGGTCGTGCAATGGTTGTAAAGATTCACATGTCTGACCCTAACAAAACAGTCATGACATGATTGTAAAGATTCACATGGACAACCCTCATGAAGCGGTTGCGCCATGGCTATAATACCGATCCACACGACCGACATGATGAAGCAGTCGCGCCATGGTTGCAATACCGAACCACATGGCCAACATAACGAAGCAGTCGTGCCATGGTTGTACTAACGATGATTGTCATGATCTTCACGGCCGACCCTGATGACGTGGTCGCGCCATGGTTGTAAAGAGCCACATGGCCGACCTTGATGAAGCGGTCACGCCATAGTTGTAAAGCGCCACACGGCCAACCTTGGTGAAGCAATCATGCCATGGTAATAAAGAGGCACACGGCCGACGACCCTGATAAAGCGGCCGCGCAACGGTTGTAAAATTCATAGTTACATCTAGAACCCCAACACGGATGATCTAGAGCAACTAACGATCTCGCGATGATTTTAATATTACTCACATGAACAACCCTGATAAAAGAGGTCGTTGTCGTGGACGTAGAGAATCACATGGCTGACCCTGATAAAAGCGGTCGCACCATGGTTATAAAGAACCACACGGCCGATCCTGATGAAAGGGGTCGTGCCTAGGTATTAAGATGCATGCACCGTCATCGATGATCTAAAATGGCTATATTGTGATTGTTCTTTTTCACCGGACCAAGATCAGGGGATTCAATCTAAAACATCTTACCATAGAGTTGACGCAGCATGGCAAAGGGTAGCCTCGCACGCTCGCCAACCCAGCCAACCCAGACGTGTAGCCGACCGGCCAATCAGCTTGACCTATATTGTGTATCTTGGTGGCTTGGTGGTGGTGTATAGCTATGTGAAAAAGAAGGCAACGGAATTTTCATCATCGCCTCCCCGCAGCCTAGCGGCCGTGCGTGTGTGGAGTTGTTTCGCGGAGAAGGCCATCGGCCACCGCAGCCTGGCGGCCGTGCGCGCGTGTTCTCCCCTGGCTTTCTCCCCTTCTTCCCCCGCTACAGTCCCCCTACTACACTAAATACTACATGCTAATACCAAGCCACTTCATAACTCTCTCTCATTAATCTATGCATGCACCAATAGGCTTACATGTATGAGAGAAGTGAGAGAAAAAAGAGAACATGCACTGAACAAGAAAGACTAATAAATGAGATAACCCTTATAATCTCAAACAATATAAAAAAGCTCTCCAGACCTATAATCCCGAACAGAGGTAGTACATCTGCTCTGCTGCATCGAAATATTCAAAGTTTGCATGCATGCATAGCTGATCGATCCGGCACAAGAATTGAGTAGCTAACTGATTGCATGTACACACTGATTCAAACTTTTGTTGAAAATTATCTTTCTTACACAGTTTACGCAAATTGCAATCTGTTTTTACCATTGTAATATATATGATGAACTCTATAAAATGAGGTCAATATTGAACGTATATTTTTTAATGAATATTTAACTCCTTGTGGGACCCACATGTCATAGACAAGGTCTATGTAATATATATTTATATTATAAACTTTTGGTACAAAAATTCGTCAAACAGATGCAGACGATACAGCAGGAAAATGTGCCCGTCTTTAGCAGGAAGAACATGTAAACGCCCTGGTACATGGAAATCTAACATGTTAGAGCACGTGATGGTTGTACACGGCTTCTGATGCCCCGCCGGCGATGGTGAGACATTTGACCCCTCCGTTAGGGAGAGAGGAGGCAAAGAGCGACAGCGGCAGGTTCGCGCTTTGCAGTGCAGAGCTCGGCGGAGGCAGATATTAGCCTGGGCTTTGGGAGTTTTTTCGCTCCCATCAGCGATCAGCAGCATATGCACCATCTTGTCGACCGATTATTACTTTTGGGCATTTTACAAGCCGTGTTACCTATATTTACTAGTAGGCCATACCCTACACGTTGTTGCGGGATCTACATGACTTTTTAGGAGTATAGAAAATCAGAAACTGCAACTTATGACCATGAAATGATGTAATTCGGTGTAAGTTAAAGGAGGAAACAACCATGACACTTGACATGAAAAGGTGCATATGATATTCCTCCAGAAAAATCATGGACCAACCAAAGTTCAACTTAACTAGATTTAGGGGTGCGCCTTGGCGCATGACCCCGTGAAATTTGCATTCATATACATATCGTATGACGTTGAGAAAAGTCATGTGAAAAAATGACAATGTGTTTTTTTAGAAAGTATGGATACAATGTATTAAATTCAGGACAACAAACATTTTGTACAATAATCTCGTGGAGTTTGTACCGATTTACATTTCATATAACGGTGATAACAAACAAGCATGAAAATGATAATAAGTTTTTATTATTACAAAATGAAATCAATGCATCTGTCTAGCCACAAAGGGCAGAGAACTAAATAGGGCGACTGCCTGATGATCTCTTGGGTTGAGAAGGAAATATATTTAATTTTACCATGAGCAACACATTCAACAATGAAATTGTCCAAAGAAGTGGTTGAGACCATGGACGGTGTACAAAAGCAATTCTTTGATTATCTTGACAAAGTAGTCAGCAAGTAAGTGGTGTGAATCAACAGTATAATGACATGTTCTATGTATAATAAACCAACAGATGAATCTTTCTTTTCCGAGGTTGACTCAGTGGGCTTCTCATTCTGTGTACAAGTATAATTTTCTTTAGCTCTCATATGAGTTATAATTCAAGTATAATTAGCAAACCTTCAATTTATTTCGTCTTTTAGTTCAAACATCTTCAACACCAACAAATATCACATGTTTACGTGCAAAGAAGCCAATTTTCTCAAGATGATCAACTAACCAAAAGTGATGGCCAATAAATGATTGTTTGTATTCAGAAATTTATCCAGCCTATGAAAATCACAAAAGTAGAAAATATACTCTTTGTGAGGAATGACAAGGGAAAGATAGCAAGGAAAATATTTGGAACAGGTCACTGGCTAGCTTATAATTAAGTGCATGAAGTCAGATTCCACATGTTTATTCTTCAACCACCATATATCTTAAGCACAAAATATGCTCTTGTGCAGCACATCCTTGAAGACCACAGTGTCCTAGCAAGGATATCGCTCTGTCTCATTTTCACAAAATAGTAGATGTGTACACTCTTATTTCAGATGATGGCATGATAGCTACACAATTTAGTGAAATATAATTAGTGGAGGAATGACGACAGTGAAAATAGAAATTATAAGGAGTTGGACCAGGCTGTAGAACACAACGCCGATGGCTGGGCAAGCCATGATATAGAGTAAACATGGCATTCAGCCATTAGTTCTCATGTAGCACAAAATCCTAACAAAATAGACTATGCAGATTAGTTGAAAATATGAAGGAGCTCTAAGTAGCACATGCGAGCAGATAATCAAAAGCGATTGGGATAAATCTATTGGTGATCTTGTTGTTTACCCATTGTACTGACCGTGGCTATGTAGACGTGTCGGTCATACACAAGACCCATATGGTTCCTGAAGCACACGCATATCAAAGCCCAAAGTGAACCGCACACAGCCGCAATGTGGGCAATTTCATAATCAATCATTTCAAGCATTGCTTACTTGTATGGGAGCCATGTGGTCATACCTTGCCTTTTCTCATGCTCCTCGGCACTTTGCATGCCGATGAATATCGACATCAACAACTGTAAACAAGCATGGATATCAAGATAATATACTCTAGTGATTTAATTAATGAAAAACATGCATATAATAGCATTATTGCTTATGCCAAATAAATCTCTGAGTACAACATAGTGTATTATTGTCAGTCATGAAAGATCGCCCATGCCTTATTCACAAAGCCAAATTTTGAAGTAGCCAACTCAAAACCTTAAACATGATGCCACCATATATAGTTGTGCTTTATTTCACTGATTACATGATGTAGATAATTTTTTTTAGAAGACACAACATCATAATATTGCAGGGAAAAACTGCAACTCAAGAACACAAGAAGCATAACCACTGATGCACAAAATTCTCTAAAGAGAGGCCATTCACACCATATTATAGGAAATGAAATCAACACCGACCGGTTTACCTCCTAAACAGATGCGTTGATTTCCTCTCTAGGAAAGAGGGTGCACATATCATTTAGGAGGGTGCTCGTTTGTGTTTTCTTGGCGAAATTAGGTACCACGTAAGTTTAAAATGTTGTCAAATTATTGCAACAAAACCAAACATATGCCTAAAAAATTAAGCTCAAATAGTGGCCAAATCCGAGTTTGCAAGGGTTAACAGTACGGAAGTGACAGTATGATAGATAAGTTCCATTAGAAAAAAGAACTCCGGGTGCATGCACGGTGAATAAAATTAGACTGACGATTAGGCTATTTACCTATTTCATAACATCTTGTAATAACTGGTCAGAACTTTGGGTACTAAAGGTATTTTTTTTTTCAGCCAGAACATTTTTCTCTTCTCTGAGTAGCCACATATTGCTCAAATGCTTATGTCTAAGTTGTTGCTTGCCAATGGCACTCCATCGGGTTTGTAGTACCCCCACCATATTTTTGGCTCTCGGAGGGTGTTTTGGTAGTCCTTCCATGCTATATAGATAGATAATGCAACTATATTGGTCAGCACGTATCTACAAATTATAAACATATACAACATTTGATCGTAAAATAAACTTGATGTGTGTCTGCCAAAGACAATTTTCTTGAACATGAGTGAAATGAATGCAGACCAAATAATCTGTGGCGGCAGTGGCAAGCTAATATTTTCTTGGCATGACATACAAAGCGTATCGCCACCACCATTGCAATGAGTTAAGCTTAGACACAGTGAAGGTAAGAACATGCTGCAATCTAGGTACTAAAGAAAGGAAACTAAAATAATTGAGAAACACAATATGCCAACTGTATGTCACAAAGCAGAAATTATGGCTGGTAGATGCATCCTAACCTCCTATCTGAAAATGCTTAGACAAGTAACATAAACTATATTAACTTGGTCACTAATGTTTTACACACAGATCAAGGAAACTAATTTAAATTTGAGCGCTCGTACTTTTTAACTAAGTAATAAAGCGCCGTGTGCATCTACTGATGCAGAGGCTAGGGTCCCCCATTTCAAAAAAAGTATATAGAGAGGAACTGCATAAGAATAATGCTATTTGTGATCCATGGGAAAGAATACCTGATCATGAAGTAAGGAAGATCATTTTTTTTATATAGGGTCCAAAACTCAAGGCATATGTGGTAGTCGCATATGTGGAAAACCAATTTAGTAATAGTGCATTTGCACTCTGCAATTAAGTAAGTAAAATATCCATAAAAACCCATGTGAAAATACGTAATCCGTATCAAATTAGAAATAATATCAGTGTAGCCTACAAAGATGTGTACACTAACATAATTCAGAAATGAAAATTGAACTTGTTCTATGAAAAGAAAACATGTGCTATTATTTAAATTGGATTGTACCAAAGACGCGGGTATTAATACACGAATCATAGAGAAGTTGTGAGAATCATCTTGGAGTCTTACCCAAGAATCCAATATGTATGGGACCGTTTATTTACAAAGTGCATAATCTGGTCATGAAAAGTACCGATAGGTTGATCTACACACCCAACTTTCGTGACCAAATCACCAGAATTTATGGATCGATCCAATTTATTAGGTGTTCTGTGATTCAAGAGACTACTGAATAGAGCAGGGATGTAATCCAATTATGTGTTACATACCTATGTTGTGAGCAAATGAGTGATGGGCAATCGACATTGCGGACGTAAACTGCAACACCATCATGATTCAAGATGCAACATAGTGGTCTAAGGAGATTACAAGCTTTGATGACAATGAACTGCCAGATTTAAATCTCAATCGATGGTACTGTTACTTGCACAGGACGCAGAAAGCTGCACCCATAAACTATTTACGTCAGATAAAAAACCTACATAGAGTGCTGAAGCGAAAAATAAATAATTGGATGACCCAAGCGTGAGAAGGATGGAGAGGGGAATGACATGCAACCGGCCAACAATGGAGGACACTTCACCTGATTCAACTGCAGTCAAATTTTGTTCAAAGAATGGAGAATATATACATGAAAAAAATGCAGAAGAAAATGAGGACATACGAGAATTATGAGCTGGGAGAAGTTACATTCACTTATGAAAAACTGCAAAGAAAAATGATTATTAAAAATAGAAAGCTTCCATAAGCAGTAGCCATTGGCCAATTATTTTGAACATATTGACCTAATTTAATTCCAAGCAACCTCCAAAATTTAACCTAGCTATGTGTTGCCATAGCAATAAGAAACTAATCGGAAATAATGAGCATCAAGGGAAGAGATAGACAAACCAGAATCTGTAGAGGCCATGTAGAAATGACGGAGATGTTCAGGCTTGGTGGTTCCTATGTTCCAATGCAGACTGGACAATACACTCTACCACCAGATCTTATGGTGTAGGGTATTTAAATCTATTCATCTGTTTAAAACACACGAGAAATTTTGAAATGATCACAGGAGCAAATAATAAGAGCATCAAATTTTGTGATCCAAAGAAACACTGCAAAAGTAAGTATAAGGTGAATCCAGAAATTCCTGTCACCTCTGGTTGAGGCACCTAAAATACTTTGCCTCTCTCTCTTTGAAATTTGGTCAAATTCTTCTAGTGAACATATAAAACAATTATGTACTGCAACTCATGGCGGATTAACTGTTCACCTTTTTTCTATGGAACTTCAAACATGGTTGAGACAACTGAGCGACTGATATGTATTCAGTCTCATGATAGCTTCAACCTGTTAATAGGTGTACAAATAGAGATGAAAGTCAAATGCACACAGTAAGAAGAGCAAATGAATAGTTTTTTACCACAAGAAAATTAACAGTGATACTGATCTACCTAAATATGAAACGCACAGAACAAATAGGGCATAGTTTTCTGACCTTAAGGTATGCATCCTATATCGATTGAAGGATAAAAGAAGACCACATGCAAATTCAAACATACGCAAAGTAGCCATTTCCAGACCAATATTTTACGAGCCAAATTACCCTGCATATTAACCACTGCAATAATTGGTTCCTTTTTTTTTGCACAAACAAAAAACAAGGTCTCGAAGGATTCCATGACACATATAGTTACTCCTCATGTCCAATTTCTAGAGACACTATAATTAGTATTCAAGATTAGTGCAAGTGTAGAAAAATTGAACATCAACCTCGCCACCAAGGAGCATCGAGGAGTGAGAGGTGGCTGATGGTGGACGGACTCCGGCTAACGAGGGTTTAACTCATCAATGCCCATTGTTATGGACTTGGGTTTTGGAGAAGGGGGAGCGCTGGAAGCATCTATCGGCTAGCAAACAACCACACAGGGGACTCGAAGATTTACCCAGGTTCAGGCCTCGTAGAGGTCCCTACTCCTGCTTGTCTGCTCGTGGAATTATCAGAGGAATCGAAGATTACAATGGTGCGCAGATACAATCTGGCAAAGGTTGTGGAAACTAGGGTTGCGTGTGTCCTCCTCGCCGCCCCCTCCTAGCCTTTATATAGATGGGCTAGGTCTCGGGTAGCAGGTCGAGTCGGTTACAGGTTAGGGTTTTTCCCTTTGAACTTTCTATCTTTAGCTTCTTCTTGTTCTTCAAGCAATCAAGAGTCTGTAGGTTACTCGAATTTCCTCTTTGGGCCTTGGCGACACCGTGGGCTTCCACTGTATTCAGGCCGTATATACCAAGCTCAAGTACCTGTAGGGTATACCCATGTCAGTAGCCCCCGAGTGTCCAGTGGAATCGCAGATTCGACTGGGGACTTTATGAAGCCTTTCGAGTGCATGAATGAGTATATTTTTGACTGCTTTGTTTGTGTCATAGGGATTGTTGATGTGCGTGCCTGATTTAACCGATGTATCGGTATCAGTTAACTACCTTAGGGTAAAACAACGCAATCTACTCGAACTCGAGTCTCCGGACTCGAATCCGGAAAAGTGCTGGTGCAATTCGACTCAAGCCGCGGAGGTCTTGCAGGAGTCGAATTCCAGTATATGGGTGTGAGCACTCGACACGTCAGTCAAGCATGTTCATCATACCTGTAGGCATGGATATATTTCTGGTAGTGCGCAGCGAATGCGCTATCAGGCCTTATTCAGGTCTTACCTTCACGCTGCAACCACGACATCCGAATTTTGTCATCGCGGAGATGATTCGGGTGACCAAGGAGACGCAGTCTCTTTATAGGGAAAGATCATGAGGCGGTGTCGCCATAAACTTCAAGTGTGAATGTTATCAACACAAATTACGATGTACAAATAATCATAGGGTGTGCGACCAATGCTCCCTATGGGAGTAGCCCCCGAGTGCCTGGTTGAGTCGAAGACTCAGGCAGGGACTAAAGAACTTTTTGCGACTGCTGTCGTCTTTTGTTTGCTTTCTCTAGTCGAATTTATTTCCAGCGCTCCCTATGGGTGTAACCCATGTCCATAGTCGAATCGCGGATTCGATCGATTGGGTATGCTTTGAATGTTCATGTTCCTGCAGAAAAGAAAAAAAAATCCTAGGGTGCGCTACCAGCGCTCCCTATGGGAGTAGCCCCCGAGTGCTTGGTGGAGTCAAAGACTCGAGCAAGGACTAAAGTAGTCGAAGTCTTCTGCCGCTCAATTTTGGATGACATCAGTGCTGACGATGTGGTGACCTCAGCTGCCCACGTGGGCGGGTTTGACGGGACATGACGAGCGGTGGGTCCCATTTTCTGACTCTGACTTGACCGGGCATGCGTAATCTTTGTTTTAACCGTGCCTCCTCGATTTCCATGCGTAATGGGGGTAGTGGGGGATGGTTCACGCTTCGGGTCCTCCACGTGTCGATCACGATGAACGCCACGCGTCTGATAGGGTTTTTCCTGGCCGTTGGATTGCATCTTCCAGGGGGTTAAGTAGAAGTGTTGCGGCGGTAATTTTCACATCTGCTTCTTTTCTCTGCCTTTGCCTCCGTCACCATTGCTGCTGCTCCTCTGCTCCTTTGTGTTCATCTTTCTCACGACACTGGACCAGCTCCACGTATTTCCCAGTTACTTTCTACGGTCACACCGCCACCGTAAAATGGGAAAGAAGAAAGGAGGTGCCGTGGCTAATTCCGCCGCCGCCACCGTTGCTGCCAAGAAGAAGGGCAGCGCCGCCGCTGTAGGCAGCAGCACTGCCGCCGCCGTGAAAAAGAAGGGCATGGGCACTCGCGTTACCAATGGCGCGTGGCACGCATCCGTGATCAAGTCTTCTGAGCTCCGTATCCTATGCCAAGACAGAGTTCTATCTTCCACAGTCACGGACGCGCGTGTCCCCGACAGCGAGGTAATCCCTTCTCCTCCTGCCGGTTTTCGGGTGATGTTCCTAGAGTTCATCATTCGCGGCCTCTCGTTGCCCCTGCATCCTTTCTTCAGGGGCCTTCTCTGTTTCTATGGGCTCTAGCTTCATCAGCTGTCCCCCAACTCCATCCTCCATATAGCTTGCTACATTACTCTTTGCAAGTGCTGGCTCGGAATCGAGCCGCACTTCGGTCTCTTCAAACGTCTCTTCAAACTTAAGCGTCAGTCGGTGCCTGGCTCCGTAGTCTACGATGTAGGGGGCTGCGGTATCCACGCCGACTCCTCCGCCACGTACTTCGACATCAAACTCGCGGTGTCCGTCCAAGGGTGGAGGGACAGTGGTTCTACATCCACGACCTGAAGGCCGACGGAGACCACTTCGGACACGCGCCCTTCGATCCCGCGACACCGTGCAAGAGGAGGCGCTCCTGGAAGAACGTGGTGATGCCCGGCGAATCCGCGGAGACAGATGTGCTGTACGAGCGCGTCTGTGACCTCGAGAGTCGCATGGGGAAAGAGGAGGGAGGCTGCACCCTCATTCGTACGTGGCTGCACCGTCGCGTCCAGCCCCTGCAAGCTAGCGTCCACCCTATGTTCTAGTGGGCTGGCGTTGACGATGTCACTCGCGTACCTGCCGATGGCATTTCCGCGAGTGAGGTAGATAAAAGAGTGCGGCTGGTTACCAAGTACACCGCCAAGGATATGCTCCTCAATGATCCAGTCGTACCTTCGCTGCTAATCCTCCTCCTGAGGTACAGTGCTACGTAGTAGCTTTGTTTGTCGACTGCTTCTTTTTTGTTTTCTTGACTTGTGCTAAATTGTTTTCTGTATGCATGATTGGGGGGTGTCGCCCTGTATGCCCCCTCTTCCTGAGGGGGTTATCCCTCCTAGAGCCTTGGAAGAGGACGAGTCGGAGTCGACCGTCCCATCTGATGTGGAGGAGGAAGCCCCCGAGTCGAGTGGTCCGGACACTCACAAGCGTTCGCACAGCGAGGATTCAGATGCATCATCTCCTTCGACTCTGGAAAGTGCAGCTATGGGTGTTGAGTCGCCGATACCTGCCGTTCCCATGAGTGCTGTGGCGCCATCTTCCCGCAAGAAGAAGCGGCTGCCAAAGGAGTCGTCATCAGAGTTGGGGGATCAAACCTTCGATTTTGAAAAGTTTGATTGGTAAGTATACGAATCTTATTTTTTGGTTCTTCTTTGGAATTGCATTCCCTTGATGTTGGTTTTCGCCCTGCAGTCAGCCGGCGTCGTCATCTTCTGGTGATGTCAAATTTTTGAAGGAATCTGGAGTCGCAACCTCCAAGGCCAAGAAAATGGCGGAGCACACTCCTTCTCCTCCATTGGTGGCCCACTCCATCCATAATTCATCAAGTTCTCCGTATGATGTGGAGCACCAGATGGTTATCTGGACGAGTGCGCGTCAATCGACTTCGGAGTCATTGGAGGATCATGTATGTGGATCGTTTGTTTCTTCTACTTTTTGTAGCCGAATGTATCATCTTCTATCATCTGCTTATCCTTTGTTGTTTTCTTCTGTCGCGGCTTATTGTGAAGGAAGCCGCTCGCTTAGCAGAGCAAGTTCTTGCGATGGGTCGCCAGCATGCAATGCTGGATAATCGCCATCGCGTAGTTGAAAGTAAGTGTCTTGCTTCTTCTTTGTCCTCCTTGTGATATATCCGACTAATAGCCTATCTTTGTTTGTTTCATAGCTGAGCATAATGCACTCCTTCGTGACGCCGCTTCCCTTGAAAAGGTGCTTGCCGCGGCGGTGAAGAGTCGCGATGAGGCAGTCGCAGCACGTGACGAATCGTGGAAACGCGAAGAGGATCTGCGCCTCCATCATGGCTAGAGAGAAGTTATGCGAGGAACAACTTTTCTCGATTGCCAAGGCTCTCTCAGGTATTCCCTTGTCTGTATTTCCGTTGTTTCTCTTCTTTCGAATTTGTCGCTGGTGCTGACTTTCATGCCCATGCTTTGGTTTTGTGTAGATGCCAGCGGTCTGAGTTTCGACCCCTAGGCACTCCGTTGTGATGATGCCCTGGCGGGTGCCATTTCGGCAGTCGAAGATCGCAGCACTGCCGTTCAGGGGACGCTCACCAAGGCCAAGGGCGTGTTTAGTGGCCTCTGGGAGGAGCTAGCGCCCAAGGCTCAGTTAATCGAGAACATGGATGAGCTGGTGGAGTCCCTTGCTGGAGGCATTCCTGCGAGCTTCAAGAACTCACTCTATGCGGCTGGCGCTTCAATGTCACTCACGATGGTTCAAGCCCACGGAGTCGAGGTTGATCCTGTAGCGGTCTCCAAGGCGATGTCTGTCAACGCGGATGGCCAAAAGGTAGTCTTTGATCCCTTCGCAACTACTTGTGGCAAGTATGGGCCGTAACTTATCAAAACAGTTGCGAAGTACTCTGAGGAGCTACAGCGAGCCAAGAAGGCGGTGAAGGCTGCGGCGTCAGGGGCCGGCGGAAAGTCTGTGGCGTCTGATACCGCCACGGACTCGATGAGGCCCCCAAAACCAAAGTCCAAGTCGAAGAAACCAGTTGCTCCTCAGTAGTTGTGTCTGTAATAGTTAGATAGCCTATTCCTTTTATCTGGAACATGCCTTTTGGCGAGTGTATCTGCTGATACTTTTATTATGCATGAATGCACTCGAGTCTTTTGTCCATGCATCGCCTTAGTCTTCTTATTATCTCTTGCTTGACTTGTGATAACGCACCTCGAGTGGTCCTTTGAGTGAACCTCGGAATATGCCACCCCCTGATGACACTTTGGCGTAGCCGTGCTCGAGGGTGGATGAGTTGTCTCTGCTCTCGCGACTTCGTGACCGCGTGAAGCAGTTGGAGCGTGAACTGCCCGTACTCCGTGGTAATGTGGATGTATGGAAATCGAGGGCGGAGAAGGCCGCCGTCTGAGAACAATATTTGCTAGGGGAGGTGACGCAGCTGGGCGACCAATTCAAATGTTAGTTTTCTTCTTCCTTATCTTTTTCTTGTAGTCACTTGCAGTAGTCTCGTTGTCTTCATACTTCTGCCTTTGCTTGGTATAGTTGTCAGTGCATGCCATCCGCATGATGAAAAGGATAGGATTGCCATTCGTATGAATGATCTAACCCAAGAACAGCTTCAGGCGAGTGGGTACTTCTGCGTGGATCACGATCACGCCATCACACTAGCGACCTTGCAGGATTGTGCGTCGCGAGCGCTTCACTTCCTGAAGAAGTCGCAATCATGCTTGAAGAATATTTATCAGGCGATGTTCCCGATGGACATCGTTCCATCGAGCCTGCTGGCCCTTCTTGCCAAGTTTCAAGACTTGAGTGCAGTCCGCGAATGTGTACGGCTATAGTTAGTGGCTGGTGCCAAGGCCGCTCTGTCGCTGGTGCGATTGCACATGCCTGATGTGGATGTTGCAGCAATTGTAGCCGGACCGCCAGCGCCGCTAGCCGGTTCGACTTGGAACATGGTTCCTCATTACCAGGCGGTGGATCGCCCAGCGGAGGAAATCGTCGACTTCTTCGACGAGCAAACAAACGTACTTTTGTTGCAGCAATAGTTTAGTTTGTATCCTGCACATAGTTTCACTAGTGTTGTAAAGTTCATATATATGCTGTGTATAATTGATTGACATTGATGTATGTAAAGAGCTTGTTAGCATGTATATTTTGCGAGTCTGTTGCACTATGCGATTCCTTTTCGTTAGCCTGACTTCTTTTTATCTCAGCACCTTGCCAACCTGTCAGGTGCGTTGCAACTGGGTTGGTGTTTGTCAAGGGTTTCGATTGGTTCGTCAGCTACTCGGGATATCGCGTTAGTTCGTAGAACAAATGTGTGTAGGGTGGCGCAGCCCCCGAGTGGATAATTTGCAAAAAAAGAAAGAACACAGAGTTTTGGGGCACTTAGCTTTATTTATTCACGGGACAGTATGAGGTACAATGTGTGGCTAAGTAGCCTTGGTTGAGTAGCCTTATTGGCAATGTGAAAATAAAAACGACTAGGGGTAGAAGCGCCGTAGCTGTGCGATGTTCCAGGGGTTGGAGTATGCGACTCCTGTCTTGAAATCTTTAAGGCGATAGGCGCCACCTGAGATTACTTCTGTAATCCTGTATGGTCCCTCCCAGGGGGACTCGAGCTTGAGATGTCCTTGTTGTTTCAGTCGCAGGACCAGGTCTCCTTCGACAAAGGACCTAGGGCGTAGCCTTTTGCTGTGATAGTTGCGCAGGTTCTGCTGGTAGATCGTTGATCTCTCCGCGGAAATTTCCCGTGCCTCGTCAAGGAGGTCGACGGAGTTTTCGAGTGCAAGAGTTGACTCCTGCTCGCTGTAAGCGACTACTCGCGGTGCTTTGTTTCGTACCTCGGCTGGTAGCACGGCTTCAGCACCGTGCACCATGAAGAACGGGGTGTACCCCGTGGCACTGTTTGGAGTTGTGCGTAAGCTCCATAGTACCGATTTCAGCTCGTCTGGCCAGCAGCCTGCGGCCTGTTCGAGTGGCCCGAGGAGTCGCTTCTTGATGCCCTCGCAGACGAGCCCGTTAGCTTTTTCGACCTAACCATTGGTCTGTGGATGTGCTACGGAAGCATATCTGACGTTGATTCCCAGATTCTCGCAGAATTCTTGGAACTCCTTGGATGTGAAGTTCGTCACATTGTCCGTGATGATGATGTGTGGTACTCCGAAGCGGTAGACGATGGACTCGAAGAACTTGACTGCACTGTATCCTGACTGAATAGTCACTAGCATGGCCTCTATCCACTTGGTGAATTTGTCGACTGCGACCAGGAGGTAGACTTAGCTTCCTCATGAGGACTTTGGGAGCTTGCCTACCATGTCGAGTCCCCATTGCACGAAGGGCCAGGCCAATGGAATTGGCCGGAGTTCTGCGCCAGGTGCGTGTGGCTTGTCCGCGAATCATTGGAAAGCGTTGCATTTCTGGACGATGTCCTTGGTGTCACGCATGGCCGTAGGCCAGTAGAATCCTGCTCGTAGAGCTTTGGCGATGGGGGCGCGACTACCGGCGTGGTGCCTGCAAGTCCCCTCATGGATGTCGAGGAGAACAGATCTTCCATTAGCCGTGGAGACGCATCGTTGGAGTACTCTCGTGATGCTGCGCTTGTATAGTTCGCCGTTGATAACATCGAATGCCTTGGATAGCCGCGCAATGTGCCGTGCGTCAGTCGGGTCATCCGGTAGCCTTTTGCTGAGGAGGTACGTGATGTATGGTTGGGTCCAAGATGGCTCGATCATCATGACGCTCATTGGTGCTTCGAGTTCTGTGTCCAGCTCCAAGTCGTTGAGTGCCATTGGCTCATTGGGTGGCGCAGCCCCCGAGTCCGTTGTTGCGCTTGATTTCTTCTATGTGGCTTTTGGCTTGATGGAGCGTTCACAGATGCTCTCTAGAAATATCCCAGGTGGTATGGGGGCGCAGGTGGAGCCAATGTTGGCGAGTGTGTCCACCTCTTCATTGCTTTCGTGGCCTATGTGCCGCAACTCGCAACCGTTGAAGTCCCCTTCGAGTGTGTCGTAGAGGTCGTGGTAGGCGATCATGTTATCGTTCAGTGCGTCGCATTCGTGCATTGTCTAGTTGACGACTAGCTTGGAGTCACCGTAGATGATTAACCTATTAGCACCATAGGCTTTTGCCATCCGCATCCCGTGCAACCGGGCCTTGTATTCAACTTCATTGTTGGAGGCGGTGAACTGCATTCGCAGAATATATTTCAACTTGTCTCCCTGGGGTGATGTCAGTATGACACCTGCGCCAGCTCCGTCCTTTCGCTTGGATCCGTCGAAGTGCATTCTCCAGAGGTAGGACATATCTGGTTTTTCAGGGAGCTAGTTTTCCATCCAGTGCACAAGGAAGTCAGGGAGGACTTGCGATTTGATTGCATCGTGTTTTTCATATGTAATGTCTCGTGGAAACAGTTCGATTCCCCAAAGTGCAACTCGTCCGGTGGCGTCGGGGTTGTTGAGGATATGCCCCAGCGGGGCGTTGTTGACTACCACAATTGGGTGCTCCTAGAAGTAGTGGCGCAGTCGCAGGGCTGTCATGAAGACGTCGTACGCCAGCTTCTAGTAGTGCGGGTACCGCTGTTTTATTTGCGTGAGTACCTCACTAAGGTAATAAACTGGGCACTGTACCCCGTGGACCTTGTTTTCCTCGGCTCGTTCTACCACGAGCACCTTACTAACCACCTGGTTGGTAGCGGAGATGTATAGCAACAATGGTTCCCTTTCACGTGGGGTCACCAGTACTGGCGAGGTGGATAGTAAGCGCTTGAGGTCTTCGAATGCTTCTTGTGCTTCGTTGGTCCACTCGAACTTGTCAGCTTTGCAGAGGAGTTGGTAGAAGGGCAGTGCCTTTTCGCCCATTCAACTAATGAATCGACTGAGCGCCACGATTCGCCCAGCCAAGTGCTGGACGCCTCTTATGTTCTTCGGCTTCTCCATGGCTAGTATGACTTTTATTTTCTTCGGGTTCGCCTTGATCCCTCTCGCGGAGATGAGATACCCGAGTAGTTGCCCAGATGGTACGCCGAAGGCGCACTTGTCCGGATTGAGCTTGATCCGGTGGCGGTTGAGGTTGGCGAAGGTTTCGCGTAGATCGTCGATTAGTGAAGCTTCCTATTTGGTCTTGATCACGATGTCGTCGACATAGACTTGGATGTTGCGACCAAGTTGGTTTTTGAGGCAAGCCTGCATGCACCGCTGGTAGGTGGCTCCTGCGTTTTTTAGCCCGAAGGGCATTGTGTTATAGCAGAACACACCAAAGGGCGTTGTAAATGCCATTTTCTCTTCATCCTCCTCCTTCATTCGAATCTGGTTGTAGCCTGAGTAGGCATCAAGAAAGCAGAGGCGCTCACATCCCGCGATGGAGTCGATGATCTGGTCGATTCGTGGCAGCGGGATGTGGTCCTTCGGGCAGTGCTTATTCAGAGAGGTGAAATCCACGCACATCCGTAGGATATCCATGTACTTTTTTGGTAGTAGCACCGTATTGGCGAGCCAAGTGCTTTCCTTGATCTCGCGTATGAATTTGGCGTCGAGGAGTCTGTGAATCTCCATTCCGACTGCCTGTGCTCTTGGTTCAGACAGTCGCCGAATTGTTTGTTCGACTAGCCTTGCGTCTGGGTTGACATTGAGTGCGTGCTCGACGAATTCCCTGGGAACTCCTGGCATGTCCGCTGGACACCAGGCGAAGATTTCCCAGTGCTCACAGAGGAATTCAACGAGCGTGAGTTCCTATGCGGGACTCAGGTTGTTGGCGATGAGGGCCGTCTTGGCGGGATCCGATGGGTGGACCTAAACTTTCTTTGTGTGCACCGATGAGTCGAAGGACAGGTCAGGTGAACTTGACCGGCTCAGGGGAGGCAGACTGTTGTCTGTCGACTCCTTCAATCTTGCGAGTTCCTCATGCATGCCGAAGGACTGGGAGATTCTAGTGAATTCCATGTCGCAACTGTCGGATCTCTCGAAGCTCCCGTTGATTGTGATGATACCGTTAGGGTCTGGCATTTTCATCTGTAAGTAGGCGTAGTGGGGCACTGCCATGAACCTGGCGAACGCGACACACCCGAGGATATAGTGGTACTGTGAGGGCCAGTCAACAACTTCGAAGTCGATGCGTTCACGTCGAAAGTTTTTAGTGTGCCTAAGATTACGTCGAGGTTGATTTTGCCAAGGGGATATACGCCCTTGCCTGGGACGATGTCATGGAATGTTGTGTCTAAGACCTCTAGGCAGGTTAGAGGGATCCTCATTGCTCGCAAGGTACTCGCGAACATAAGGTTGATGCCGCTTCCGCCGTCCATGAAGATGCGGCTCATGTCAAAACCTCCAATTTGTGCCTCGAGGACGAGGGGACAATGGCCTGGACGAGGTACCTGGCGTGGGTGGTCACGCTTGTCAAAGGTAATGCAGGAGTCGCTTCCACTGAGGTACTCAGTGGTGAGTTTGTCGCCAAGTTGACTTGGCGAGTTATGGCCTTCTGCACCGGATTCGAGGGGCGTCCCTTTTGGATCATCATGGTACCCATGGCTCGTGGGTATGGCTCGCCTCCGTGGTGCTGGTCCGGCGCAGCTGCGTTCGGGGGTGGTCCAGGTTGCTGGTGGCGGAGCTCCATGTGCCACAGCGCCTGGGGCGGCTCCGTAGCCCCTATTGACAGCGTCGCGATTCATCCGAGCCAGACCCTCATGAAGCTTGAGGAACTCGCGGCAGTCCTTGAGGAGGTGGCTAGACTTCTTTTTGCCGTCGTGCTTATCGATGTACAAGTGTACGGTGCATGGCCCGAACAGCTTGTCTTCAATGGATGTTGCGGGTGCCTCATCGCGAGTGCGGCGCTGCCATACTTGCGTGGTTTTCCCGGAGTCGCGGTATCCACTGCTGCGATAGCCGCTGTTGCGGTTGTCGTCGCGTCTGTCGGCGTAGCCAACTGCGACCATATTGACGTCGTCACGGTCATCGTCGATGCGCATTCGACATTTGCTTCGGCGATTGCGTCTGCGCTCGAGTTCTTCTTCCTCGTCGGAGTGAACATGATTCTTCACCGAATTTTCTCCATCCGCCCACCGATTCGCAATTTCCATCAAGTGGTCGATGGGCTTGGGCTTCGAGCGGCCCAGCTCCTCCCTGAGTTCTATGCGGCGAACACCGCTGTTGAATGCGTCGATTGCGCGGTCTTCCGAGATATTTTTAGCGGAGTTCTTGATGATGGACCACCTATGGATGTACGAGCGTAGTGATTCGCTCGATCTTGGCTGGCACCATCTCAGCTCTTCGATTGATGCGGGCCTTTTGTTGGTGCCCTTGAAGTTGCACACAAAGCTGTAGACCAGCTCTTCCCAGCTGCGAATGGATCCACGTGGGAGGTTGTTGAGCCATGCCCGAGCAGCGCCCTGTAGCTGTAGTTGCAGGCATTGCATGGTTGTGCTTTGACTCCCGCCATGGAGCCTGATGGAGGAGATATGATCCTCCAACCAGATTTTCGGGTCCTGCAGGCCGTCAAACTTTGGGTTCTCTGATGGAAGCTTGAACCCCTTGGGCATTCGCTTTTGCCTGATGGCCTTGCTGAAGCATCTGGCGCCACAGAGCTCCACGTCCTCATATTCTGAGTCAGTCGAACGGGCACGTCGCGCCCTTGACTTGTCGATCTTGCACTGCGTGATGTCGTCACGCACGTCGTAGTCGTGATCGTGTCGCCGTGAGCAGCGGCGTCGAGACAGATCGTGACTGTCATCACTGGATGAAGGTGAGGAGTAGCGTTTTGCCAGGGCCTTGCCTTTCTTCGGCTCCGGTGCTGGCTCTTTGTCGAGAGCGGCCTCGATTAACCCCAAGCCTGCGATCGTAGATCGGTGCATGGAAGCTCGAGGATCTCCAGCTGGCGGCTGATTGTTGAGGAGGTACATGGTGGCCGCCGTTACCGCAGCTTGCGGTGTTTTTGGAAGTACGTTGCCACGCGTATCCACCATCATGGAGCCGAAGTCGACGACCTTTGCGGCTTCTACACGCTTTTGTTCAGTGAGGTGAGCGAGTCGAGATCGCCTCTTGTGAGCGATATACTCTTTGCACTTGGAAGAGGATTCTCCGTGGGAGGAGAGCCCAGCTCGCCGGAGGCTCGATTCGTCTGCCACCTTTTTACACGCCTCGAGTTGTGCGATTGTTTGCAGCTGACATCTCTATTCCTTCTTAAGTAGCCAATAGTATCCCATTAGCATCTCTTGCGACGTTCCTGGAGGCAAGGGATTGCCTCGCAGAGATTCTCGGCAACGGGCCCACTCGAGATCGTTGAGCCTGATCACGACACGCTCGCCGGTGTGCTCGTTCACCATGGTAGGAGGTTCGGCTGCACCTCCGTTGTTGACGGGGCGCCGTTGGTAGGGCTGCCGTTTGGTGGTCCGACATTGGGTATGCCGGCGTTTGGCGGGTCGGCTTCATGGCCACCATTGCCCGTGTTGTCGCGATTAGCAGAGGAGTCGCCCGCGTTGATGACGGTGCACATGAAGTGGTTGGGGAAGCTGCTGCTCCCACAACTTTCAGATCCGGAGCCATAGGCTCCATCTTCGGTTGCCAGATCGCCCAGGTCAGATTCGCGACTGCTATCGCTGACCATATTCTCAACTGTTGTCGAGGCATTGAGCTCACTGAGGGTGCCGATTGGCGGAGGGAACCATGATGCTGGAGCAATCGATGGTGTCGTCGGCTTGTCAGGTATGCGAAGCGTGCCTATCTGACCAACTTGGAGGCGAAAGCTCCCGATCGCCAGGCTGATTCCGTCGCCCACAGACTCGAAAGCCGGGCAAGTGGCCGGCGTCTGGACAGTGAAGTCGAACGCGCCGAAGAGCTAGCGAATCTCCACTGTGTGGAGTTGTAGATCGCAGTTGATGGGGCCGAAGAAGCCGCAACATCAGCATTCCCAATTCCCACAGACGGCGCCAATTGACGAGGATTTAACTCATCAATGCCCATTGTTATGGACTTGGGTTTTGGAGAAGGGGGAGCGCTGGAAGCATCTATCATCTAGCAAACAAGCACACATGGGACTCAAAGATTTACCCAGGTTCAGGCCTCGTAGAGGTCCCAACTCCTGCTTGTCTGTTCGTGGAATTATCAGAGGAATCGAAGATTACAATGGTGCGTGGATGCAATCTGGCAAAGGTTGTGGAAACTAGAGTTGCGTGTGTCCTCCTCGCCGCCCCCTCCTAGCCTTTATATAGATGGGATAGGTCTCGGGTAGTAGGTCGAGTCGGTTACAGGTTAGGGTTTTTCCGTTTGAACTTTCTATCTTTAGCTTCTTCTTGTTCTTCAAGCAATCGAGAGTCCATAGGTTACTCGAATTTTCTATTTGGGCCTTGGCGACGCCGTGGGCTTCCGCTGTATTCAGGCCGTATATACCAAGCTCGAGTACCTGTAGGGTATACCCATGTCACCGGAGATGGCACTACAGCAGCCGTCTCCACCTGCACCAAGGATATGGGAAAGAAGAGCTACGTATCAGCTCCAGGCAATAACACAACAAGTCAAAAGAAAATAACTTAGCAATGTTCGGATCTAACTTCTAGTAACCTGCTATAGAAAAAATTCAGAGAGAGGACCTATAGGTCCTTGACCACAATGAGGTGGAGGAGAGCAGGATGCTAAGCCGCTGGCTACCGTCGTCAGCGATGATGAAGAGGTGGAAGTTGTCAGGCGCGCGCCCTACCCCTGCTTGTCGCCATCGGCGCTCCTCCCGCTCGGCGTTGCCGTGCGCCCTACACACAACCATACCTCTGTTCCGGTGTGGCCCTGCCTTCCTGCTCGCCACCATGCTCCTGCTCCGGCGAGGACGATGTGTAGCAGGGGCGTCGCAGGTGGAGCAGGGGAGCTGTGTGGAGGGGATAGGGCGTCGGGAACCGCCGGAGGAGGGCCTCGCCGGGGCTGGTGGGGATGCGTTCGGTGGTTGTTCTCGAGGCCGACGATGGTGCTCGAGGCCGGATGGTGGTGCTCGGGGCCGGTGGAGGCAGGGTTGGCCGATGCTCGAGGCCGGTGTGGGGGCGGGGATGCAGGAAGGGTCGTGCTCCCACGAGATGCGGCCACGGCGGAGCTCCCTGACCGTGTCCACGAGCAGGGGCGACTCACAGTTTGGGAGGAGGAGGAGGGGCGCGGCGGCGATCCATGCTCAACGAGGAAGGTGATTGGAGGATGGAGAAGATGCGGAGATTGGGGAGGATACGACCAAGGAGTGGTTTCACTACGGGCACTCGTTTGGTCTCACGCGAAAGGGCAAGCGCGGTCCTTGTGGCCTGTGACATCACAAGAAAATACCCACCAGAATTAATGCTTCCGAGGCTGACACGCGGGGACACGAGCTTCCCGGAGACAAATTAAGCAGCTTGGCTGGAGTGGTATCAGCGATAAAGACTAATGTGTATGCATCTAGCTTTCATCCGAAACACTGTACACCAGGGTAAAAAAGACTAAGCGTGATCGGATGGTGCGGAAACAACGTAAATGCTTGATCGAATGGCCTAGACGCGCTAATCTCTGGGAGGCGTCTGGAGGTACCACGAGGGTACCACCGTTTATACTTTTAGATTCACATATCGTTAGAGGTTCTCATATATTTCAGTACAACTTTTTATTACTTCCTTCGATCTAAATTAATATCCTCAAATTTAGGTAGATTCGGTAGCACTAAAATATGACTAGTTATATTCAAATCTAGACAATTGCGAGAACATTAATTTAGATCACAGGGAGTACTGTACACATATAGAAGGAAGATTACTTGAGAAATACATGGGTAAAGCCACCGTTAGAATGCATGAAGATAATGCAATCATATTGACTGCAACTGTTCTACAAAAGATTCTTAATGTCAAGAAGGGAGTGCGATGATGATTTAGACATTCCTTTTTTTCTTTTTCCGGAAAAGGGGTACCCCGCCCTATGCATTGAGATCAATGCATATGGCCTCTTTATTATTCTATTTACAGAACAAGTTTAAAAGTACACAAATTCTGAATAAAAATGAGCCATTTAAAAATAATAAGGAGTAGCATCAATGCTTCTCACACTGCTAGCTGCACAGGTTGTATAAAGCCGGTGGAAACGGTTGCACCTAATAATCATGTCTTGTCGCTGCTGCACCTATAGATAAGACCACATACGGTCTAGTAGGTAGCTAAGCCTATCGATAAGACCACGTAGGGTCTAGTGGGTTGTTAAAGTTACCAATCTGCAAGAATTAAGGAGGTTACGGCACATTCCATATGGCCTATAAAAAAGCACAAACACCCACTCGGCTGTGTGTCTTGTCTTTTTTATAAATACCTTGTACAAACAAATTAGTAATATTAGACAGTGTATGCCATGTTTATTACATGTTGCTCGATGAGCTTTTATTATTGTTACGTAGGCTCGCGACACTCTGTCACGGGAATATATTGTCAATGGCCTCTGCTCGCGTGATAAGTCCACGCAACCTCTGGGTCCGTACGAGGATTAGCTATATCTCGAACGGGTAGCTCTTTTGGGCAGCCCCCGTGTAATTGCTTTAGGTTTGGGAAAGCGTCGTGTTTGAAGCCCCGTCGACATACCGATGGGTGTATGTTAACTGATCTGGCAAAATGGTGGAAGTGTGTGTGGATACTTTGGTGCACCCTTGCAGGGTTAAATTTTTACGAAAATTCATTTCCACGGTTATGGACGACTTGTAGCACCGTTTCTCGATCATAGGTATTTTTTTTGCTTATCATGTTTTAGGCTTGCAGATTGTACGATGGCCGAGGCGACGCAGGAGGCGACTCAGCACTCCGGAGGTCATCCACTGCTGATAGGTAAATTCTGAGCCATTGAATCTGACTCCTATGACGAGGATGATGCAGGTGGTTCGGGGGCCTACGATGGACTTCTCGGACACGACACACGTGGCGAGGACCTCAAGGGGCTCCAATGGCGATTCCCCTCTAAACCCCTGCACGGGCCCTGTCTCGCCCCCTCATATTACACGGACTCCTTTCCGTCGGACTTCTGTCCCACGAGCGCGTGGCACGCACTGTGCGGTGTCCCCACCACCAGAGAGAGGAGGGGTGCGTTTTGCGTTTCCACCATGCGTGGACCTCTCCGCGGGCATTGCTACTGCTGCTACACCCACCCGCTCAGCTCCGACTGCTTCCTCGGCTTCTCCAACCTCGACTCCACCATCACCACCGCTCGCCCGCCTCCTTCCTGCGAGGAGATCTACTGCAAGGCGTTTGACACTGGCGGTCCTACCCTATGGAGAAGGTTCCATTTCGGGCGGAGGAAGGCAGGGGGAGAAATTTCATCGGTGACCGGTGCTATCCTTCATCAATCGATCGATTGGGGGGAGGAAAGGAGCTCGAAAGGCTCAGTTGACAAGAGGAAATTGTGCGATTCTGACATTGGGGAGTGGCACATTGACTCCTTCTTCGATTTTGCTGGCGAGCACCGTGGGATTGGGGAAGAGCCCATGTACCACCCTGAGAAGCATGCGGAGCCTGTGGAATCTCGGAAGCTGCTCCGGCGACCAACATCCCACTCTGCTGCAGGATTCAGGACCCCAGATCCCCCTGCAGTAGCAGAGAAGAGGAAACATGGTCGCCCTCGAGGCTCGACAGCCAAGAAGACAGCTTCAAGGTTGGCTCCATCGTCATTGTTAGTGGGGGATCAGCCATCTCGACCCCCTGAAACTAGAGCATGTGAAGTTCTCGTTCCAAGATGTGATGGCAGCGGCAACTTTGCTGGCCCTCCACTAGAACTCGATCAATGTAGGCACGGTGGTGTGCGAGCACCTTGATGTAGGACAAAGTTCAGGGGATCAGCGCTGCTAGAAAGTGAGCCATGTGGAATGGGGCTCATGTGTGTGGAGGATGAGGAGGAGGCTGACAGAGCATGGGGATTTTTCTTTGGACAAATCTGGGAAGACGAAGATACCCCTCCTTGGGTTTGGGCTCCTAGAACTAACCAATCCACCCTCCTTGTCTGGGTCCAGAAAAACCTGGTCCGAAGCCGCTCCTTTGTGGTGGCGGACTGCTTTCCCCTTTCCCCTAGAGACGAGCTTGATCCGAGTATAAATCTAATCCTAAGAGAGGAGAGTTGGCAACTGAAGCCCAAGCCCTCATTCTAGCAGATCTTGGAGGTCTGTACCATGGCAGACAAAGGTCGATGCAGGGGAGGGGAAGAAGTGGGAGTAACAGAGGGGAGCAGTGGCAGCAAGCGCCTTCGTAGCAAAATCTACAAGCGCAATTTGGGTATGGTTTTCAACACCCTACTCCAAATCAACAGATGCAGAAGGGTATGGCCCCCTCAGTACAGCTTCTTTCCCCCATATGGGTTTCCACCTTGGCAGTATGGCTAGCCTCCGAATCCTGTGTTTTAGGGACCATTTCCAGGGCCGTGGCAGCAGCCACCTCCAGGTTTTCCTGGGCAATGGATGCCATAGCAGGCGCTGCAACCTCCCCAGCAGAAGATTGAGGGGAACAATCGCAACTTGCAATCTGGAAAAGCTCAGAAGCAGAAGAATAAGGATACAAGTAAAGGAGATGACTCCAAATCTCAGGACAGTGCCCCTCACTCAATTACCTCTGCTTATTCAAGCTCTGATCCTAATGATAAAGGTGAGGTTTACGCTGAGGTAATCTGCTACAATTGTGGTGATCCTAGACATCACAAGGCTGCCTATGCTGCTCCAAAGATCTGCTTCATTTGTAGTTCCTTGGAACATGAGGTGGAGAACTGTCCAGTCAAGAAACAACCCTAGCAGCTTGCTAAATTTGTTGGTAGTGCAGCATCTAGGCTTGGTTTTTATCATATTGAGCTTCCATATCAGGTCTCTGAGATATCCCCTCCAAATAATGTTGGCTTGGTTTATGTGGATCAAGGAAGCATCACAAAAGAAGAGCTGTATCAAAGTTTGGCTTCTATCTATAGGACAAACTGGCCTTGGCAGATCAGGACTCTTGATGAATGGTCCTACTTGGTCAAATTTCCACCTCACCTCAAAGTGGATGAGATTGCTGGGTATCCTAGTTTTGGTCTCCCCAAGGAAGGTGTCTTTGTTAAAGTCCATGTATGGAATGGTACCTTGGACTACTATGTTAAGCCCCAAGATGTTTGGTTACAGATAAAAGGTCTGAATCAAGCCTGGTGCAAATGGCCAACTCTAATGTAGTTTGTGACTGTCTTTGGAATAATGTTGGATGTTGATTGGTATGGCATGTTTAGGTCCTTTTATGAAACTATCAGGGTTAAGATTAAATGCAGGGATCACGCCAAAATTCCTGCTACCAGAATCTTTGAGGTGGGTGGAGTTCTATTTCAGATACACTTTGCAGTGGAAGGCCCTGCAAGTGTGGTCAATTTGGAGGATGATGACCCTGATAACATCCATCCTCCTAACCCTGATGAGCACACTGAACAGCAAGAAGATCAGCAGGAAGAACAACCACCTGAGGCCAAGAAAAGGTCAGACAAAATGGATACTGATACTACTGGGGGTGGTAAAAGTACTAGTACCTCTGTTGCTGGCACAGAAAAAGGCAATGAAAAAAGTGCTGCTAGGCAGAAATCTCTGGCCGCTTTAGCTGGCAAGGTTGAGGAGATAACCTACTATCAGGTTCTCAATGAT
This sequence comes from Avena eriantha, assembly GCA_910589775.1. Taxonomy (NCBI): domain Eukaryota; kingdom Viridiplantae; phylum Streptophyta; class Magnoliopsida; order Poales; family Poaceae; genus Avena; species Avena eriantha. The sequence goes on from OU342744.1 coordinate 330,482,206, forward strand.
GTGACTTTTCCTAGCTCTAGTAAGCTGCTCCCCATTATAGATGAGGAGTCTCTGGCAAAAGACAAAGTCATGGACTGGATGCAAAAGTATCACTCAGAAGAATCCTATGTCAACCTGATTCAGGAAATGGAGCTAGCTAATGAAAACACCCTGTTTTATGAAGATCCTGATAGTGAGCTCTGCCAAGAGGAACTTTTAAACCATGAATTGAAGATTGGAGCTACTGTAAAGGAAAAGATCATAGCAAACAAGTCGGGTCCTTTGATTTGTAGAAGGTAGAGTTCCAGGTTTAATGAAAAGGATGGGAAAACTATGCTGCAAAAAGCTCAAGAAATCACCATGAGAAGGAATCTTGAGAAGGCAACCTCCACCAAGACAAAAATGAAAGGTATAATCCAACAAAATCCCTTTAATGTGCTAGCTCCTAGTAACCTCATTGGAATGGCAAGTACTATTGGTATTGACATCCCAAATATATATGATTGTTCCTCTCTTGTTTCTCTTAATAGTAATAACAATGTGCCTTCTCCTTCTATCCCCTCTATGCATGTCTCCCCTGGAAAACATCTGGAGTATGAGGGGGTATGTAGAGGATTTTCCTGATGCATTAGGATGGTCTCTGGTTGGTAAACATAGGCGGGGCAAGCACCCAGGAAAAACCTACTATAAATGAATTGTGTTTTTTTTGAATCCCAAGGGAATTCAAGCCCCTGGCAGGAAGAATGCTCTTGTAGACCTTTTAATAAGACCCATGCCCATTATGTTGGGTTTCAAGGAACAAAAAAGGAATCTGTCTCTAACAATTACTTAAATTCTTTGGTGGGTAATAGATTCTTTTAGTGGAAAGACTTACCTGCTGTTGGCTCTGCTGGAGGCATAGTGGCATGTATAGATCTGGATTTTTTTGATGTAGTTAGTTGGCAAGTTAGAAACTTCTCTATTTCTATTATTTCTAGGATGAAGGCCAAGGATGTTTTAATTAGGATTATTACAGTTTATGGATCTTCTTATGAGGAAAAGAAGGAGGCTTTTATTTCTGAATTGCATAGTCTTTTTGTTGATTATCAAGGTCCTACCATTATTGGGGTTAATTTTAATCTTGTCAGATTTCAATGTGACAAGAGCAATGGTAACATTGATCACAAATGGAGTGATAAGTTTAATGCATGGATTGATATTTGGAGTCTCTTAAAGTCAAGCTTAATAATAGGAAGTTTAGTTGGGGAAATAATAGGGTGGACTTGATCATGTCCAACATTGATAGAGTTTTCTATAGTGTAGAGTTAGATCAAATTTTCCCATGGCTACCATTGGAGCTCTCCCTATACTTGGCAGTGACCACACACCCATTCTGTGAGAATCTGGATGTGGGGTCAAGCCTAAGTCTGCCATCTATAGATTTGAAAAATGGTGGCTAATGAGAGGTGATTTCAAGAATCTTGCCTCTGAAAACTGGTCTAAACCAATTAAAGGTAAAGATGTAGTTGATGTTTGGCAAAATAAAACTAGGAGATTTAGATGTTGGTCTAAAGGATGGAGTAGCAATATTGAAGCTGAGCTTAGAAATCTTAAAAAGGATCTCATGGAGGAATATGATCTGTTGGATGTCAAGTATGAATCAGTAGAGTTGTCTACTGAAGAACATACAAGACTAAACCAAATCTACTCTGAAATGAATATGCTTTGGCTAAAAGAAGAAACTAAGCCAAAGCAAAGATCTAGAGATAGAGATATTAAACAAGGAGATAGAAATACAGATTATTTTCATGATGTTTCTAATCAAAGGAGGAGGAAAATGCTAGTACACTCTCTGGATGGGCCTGATGGGCCTATGAAAGATGAGGATGGTATGATGCAGGTAGCAACCTCTTTCTACAAAAATCTCTTTAAAAAGGAAGATCCTTCTGGTTGTACCCTCTCTGAGGATTTTCTCTCCCTAATGAAAAAGTCTCTGAAGAGCAAAACCATAAGCTTGAGGCTCCTTTTACTGAGGAAGAAATCAAACAAGCAGTCTTTGGTTCTTACTCTAATGGAGCCCCAGGTCCTGATGGCCTGTCCTTTATTTTCTACCAGCACTTCTGGGATGTAATCAAATAAGACCTATTGGCCATGCTTGAGGATTTTTGTAAGGGCAAGATGGACATTTTTAGGTTGAACTTTGTCATATTGACCCTCATCCCAAAAGAGCCTCAAGCAAGTAGTATGAAAAAAATTCATCCTATTAGCTTACTTAACTGTGTTTTAAGATCTTTGCCAAGGTCATCACTAATAGGTTTGCCTTGCTTATGGGTACACTCACTTCCTCCAATCAATCTTCGTTTATTAAAGGAAAGTTTATTCTAGAAAGTGTCGTGACAGCTCATGAGGTCATTCACTCTATTTCTCAATACAAGAATCAGGGGCTTGTCCTAAAACTAGATTATGAGAAAGCCTTTGATAAGGTAGATCTCAACTTTCTTCTAGATTTGGTAACAAAGAGAGGCTTTAGTCCTAAAACTATCTCTTGGATTAAAGCTATTACTCATGGGGGGGTCCGTGGGTGTCAAGCTCAATAACACGATTTGTAGTTTCTTTGTTACTAGGAAGGGCCTCAGACAAGGAGACCCTATTTCCCCTTTTGTTGTCGTATTGATGACAAGTACGCCATGAGGGGGGTCCTCGAGGTGTGCGGAAGAGAGGGCTGTGAGTCGTGCGGTATTCCGGGACGGTGAGCACACAAGTTTACCCAGGTTCAAATCCGCCGGCTTTGGACCGACCCTACTCATGCTAGCAATCCAGTAATACGGCAGAGCTGGAATATGGGTTACAAGGGTTCGGCTGTGCGAGTTGAGATTGTAGACTATTGAGTGTTTCCCTAAAGGCTCTCCTTAGGACAGCGTATATAGATATCCGTGTTGGGGATATACTTTCCGGGTATCCTCATAGTTCCTCGCTGACCAGGGTGGCCCATTTCGGGTTAGAGCTTTGCTCACGGGTGGCCCAGTCAGGGAGAAGAGACAGAGTCTAGTCCGGCTACGGGAAGGCCCAGAAGACTTACTGACTTAGGCCCATAGTGTTACTTGTAGTTCAAGATGTACTCTGTAACCGACTCTTAGTCGTAGCCGGATATATCTCTCCTGTAAACCCTAGCCCGGATATCTATATAAGCCGTCCTAGAGAGAGCCTTTAGGGCACACCTCAATAGTCTACAATCTCAACTCGCACAGGCGAACCCTTGTAACCCATATTCCGGCTCTGCCGTATTACTAGATTGCTAGCAGGAGTAGGATCCGTCCAAAGCCGGCGGATTCGAACCTGGGTAAACTTGTGTGCTCACCGTCCCGGAATACCGTACGTCTCACACCCATCTCTTCCGCACGCCTCGAGGACCCCCTCATGGCGTACTTGTCATCAATCCGACGACAGTTGGCACCTACCATGGGACAAGTGAGCTTCGGATCTGCGTTCCCAGCGGAATCTGTAAGAATCGGAATCGGTGAGACTATCACCGTCGGTCGCATCCTCTATGCCAGTGACATCCCTCTCATCGTTCTCGACGAGACCTGGATTCCAGCTAGGGAGGCTGTGACTGCCTACACCATCATGTCTTTTGGCAAGATCGATGTTTACATCGGCTTTGCTAAACCTGTCCCGCCCACCCCAGCGGTGATGATAGAGGCAGAAGAATCTTCTGGGTCTCCTTTGTCCGTGGAGGCGGCAGAGTTCCGGATCTCAGAAAAGCCTAATCCCACCCAGCCCGCACCAGTTGCGGAGAAAGTGGAGAAATCCGAGCCTGAAGCAGACCTAGCGGTCCAGGTCGAATCTGGAGTGGATCTCCTTGGAGAGACCGAATCCTAGATCGACCCACACGCTGAAGTCGAAATCCAGGAGGAGCATAGAAACGACACTGATTCTGGCTCTAATGACGCCGGGACAGACATGCCTTTCCTAAGGTACACGCTGCGACGTATGATAATGCAAAACTCAGGAGCATATGCAATTCTCGAGACCATCAGAAGTTTCAACGAAGCTGATCGCGAGAGCCGCAGGTACCTCAGGAAGCACGCGTCACACTTTGTCGGATATGTGGGATCCGGATCTGGCTCTGCCGATGCTGGAGACAACACCGACTCTGTGCTGGAGGCAATTGGAACAAACGCCGATGTACCCGCATCCTTTGATGAATCGATGATGTCAGCAGATTTCCGAAAGTTCTCCGCGGAATATGAAGAGGAGTATAACTCCAAAGCTGCAGAAGAAGGAGAAGCTACGGATGAAGGATCTAGGGAACACTCTCCCAAAGCGCAGGATGACATGGAAGTCGGAGATAATCCCGAAGTCCAGATGTCTGAAAGTATTGATCAGAGCTTGACTCTGGGAAACGGACCCAAAGCCGTCTTTGCTACCGGCACTGCCAAGAAGGCAAAGGAGAAGAACAAGAAGAACAAGACCCCGACAAAAGATCCTCTGGCAGAGGAGGTGATTGCTGAGGAATATGAAGAAGACTTGGATGGAGCGCTTATCCCAGATGAGCCCAAAAAAGAAGAATCGGTGGATAGACACGTGATCACTGAAGGTGCGCGTAAACTCATCGATGCTGCATTAACCACACCTATTCCTGTAGCTGCAGAACTTACTGCTGAAGAACTAGACGAGAGGGCGCATGCCCTAGAAGCACGTCGTCAAGTACTCCTCGATGAAGCCAAAAACATTGAGGAGGAAAAGAAACGCATATCATCTGCAGGGAAATACAACTCCAGGCAATACCAGAAGACTAGGAAGCGTCATACTTATGACAACCAATTCCCACAGATTCACGCCATCCTTTTCGGAGAAGAAATGGGGAAGCCTCGAAAATATAGCAAAGGGGATTGGGTATATCCAACCCTAGTACAGAACACCATGGCGGCCCGAGAAATTTTATCGGCTAATCCAGGCCCGGAGGAGATCCGGTTGGGAATCAAACTACTCAACAAGGGAGTGGAGCAGCAAAAGGCCGGCATGTCCGGGAGTCAAAAACTGGTCTCTGATTCCGACCAATGTCGCACATATCCGGCATGGGCTAACGTAAGACCCCAGCGCGTACTGGAGCAGCACCACCGCCCAATCGCCGGGAAGACAATTACTCAAGAACCGGATCTTCAGGACAACACCACAAAGCTGCCTATGACTGGCGTAACGTTAACCCAGTTGGGGAGCAAGAGGCAATTGTTGCACTAAATCCGAGGAACCCTCCCTGGCGAGAGTCGAAAGACCGCAGGGACGACGATAAAGAGAAACGTCGGGAGGAGGACCGACAAAGAATGCCACCCCCTAGACATGCTAGCCGCCCGGACGACGGACGAAGGAACGACGGACACTTTGCGAGGACAAGCCGGTAGGGGCCTCGTCACGATGAAGACCCTCCTCAGAACTGGAATAATGATGCTCCGGATGGAGGCCGGCTATCAGCCGGAAATAACCCAGCCATTCCACCATCTCCACCAAGTAGCCATCACAACGGCTCTCAAGGAGGCCAGGGAGGGCGTCGAGGTGGAGGAGGTGGTGGCAGAAACCAAAGTCCGGCTCCAAGGCATCGCAGCCACATGCGACACTCGGGACGATCTTTACCCTAAATGACGCAAGGCACATGATCAACTCCAACATAGAGGCACGACGCTATGAAAATGATGATATATACGTGGGCCCAAAGTGCTTCGGACCACGCATAAGAGCTACAAGATTCCTGGAAGGATTCGCTATCTCAAGACATATCCAAGCCTACGACGACATTGCTCGACCAGATACCTGGCTACAGGATTTCTTCCAAGCTTGCTGCATCGACAAAGGCGAAAACAGCCTGGTCGCGACAGACGACACGATCATAGCTTAATAAACTTCCGGAGAATACCACTCATGTTGTGACAGATGACACGATCATAGCTTAATAAACTTCCGGAGAATACCATCCACAACTGGTATGCCATGCAAAGCGCGTTCTTTCGGAATTTCGAAGGCACATACCGGAGGCCCTGTACGGTCGGAGACCTGCAGCGTTGCACCCAGAAGGCCGGAGAAACTTGCCAGCATTACCTCGGATGATGGATCGACACCAAGAACTCCTGTGAGGGAGTAAATGACCAAACCACAATTGAAGCTTTCATTGCAGGTCTCCCAATTGGTCTACTGCGTCATTGCTTGAAGTGTGACAAGGTAACTGATTTGGGAGTGATGATAGAAACAACGAGAAAGTATGCAGATGCCGATGACAATGCAGAGGGATTACTCAACACCCTAGTTGTGCCACAGTCGGCAAAACAACCAAAGCAACAAGCTCAGAAGCGCAAGAAAACCTCCGAAGAGAAACCCAACACAGAAACAACAGTGGTCACTGCTACTTTCGGGTCTGGAGGGTGAGGAGGACACGGTAGAGGCCGCGGGTGTGGTCGTGGGACTTCGAGAGTTCAAGGTAGAGGAGACCAACAACCAGGAAAAACATACACTTGGACCGACATTGCCAATAACCCATGTGTGCATCACCTAGACGCCAATGGGGGCTCGTCCCACACCAATGCAGAGTGTCGTTTCAATGACGACATTAAGAGAGATGACACCACTGGATACAAAGCTAAGCGGAAGAAGGGAAAGAAGAATCCCGAAAAGGATAAAGAGACGAAGGAAGATTCCGACATGGAGGAAGCTGATACTTCAAACCCCAAGCCGGAAGGGAAGAAAAATTTTCCAACCAAGAAAGACACTTATGTCACCTTCCTCGGATCTCAACCAGCAAAGGTCCAGAAAGTAGTTCTACATGAGCTCAATGCAACAGTTACGGCTGTCGCCCATATTTTGGACTGGTCGGAAGTGGCAATCACGTTTGACCGCGCTGATCATCCGCCTAAGCTACATAGGCGAGGAAAATACGCCTTAATCGTCAATCCACTTATTGACGGTTATGGTTTCTCCAAGACTCTCATGGACGGTGGAAGCAGCATCAATATTTTGTATGTCGAAACGCTATGCCAGATGAAGATCTTGGAGACCCAGCTGAATCACAGCTCTGTGATTTTTTCACGGAGTTGTCCCAGGAAGACAAGCTAATTCCCTTGGAGAAATCACTTTGGATGTTACCTTTGGAACTCCAAAGAACTATCGGACGGAGGCACTTTCCTTTGAAGTGGTCCCATTCAAGAGCGCGTACCACACTATATTAGGACGTACGGCTTATTGGGCTTTTATGGCTCGTCCGTGTTACATTTACAATATGATGAAAATTCCTGGTCCCAACGGCGTAATCACCATCAGGGAGACCCGAAGAAAGCGCGAGAGTGTGAGGACAGAAATGCCGCCTTTGCTGAAGCCGTGTTGCACGCCCAGGAGTACCAGGAGACCAAGAAGAGCATAGATCCGTCCGAGATGCCCACAACGAAGAAGGAGGTGACAAAGCCGAATCCAGAGTTCAAGGCATCAGAAGAGACGAAGAAGACGCCGTTGAAGGATGATGACCCCTCCAAGGTGACCTAGATGGCGTAGGCCTAGATAGCGCATAGGAAAGCATGCTCGTCAAGTTCCTCGAAGCAAATCAAGATATCTTCGCATGGAAGCCATCTGACATGACCGGAGTACCTAGGGAACTTGCCGAGCACTCTTTAAATGTAAACCTGAAAGCTAAACCCATCAAACAGTCCTTACGATGTTTCGGCGATGAAAAGCGTAAGGCAATAGCTAAGGAACTAGCACGGCTCGAGTTGGCCGGATTCATAGAAGAGGTCATCCACACTGAGTGGTCGGCCAATCCTGTAATGGTCCCTAAAAAGGACATCACCGATTTAAGGATGTGTGTTGATTATACTGCCTTGAATAAGGCTTGTCCAAAAGATCCGTTCGCTCTGCCTAGGATTGATCAAGTTATCGATTCTACGGCAGGCTCAGAACTCGTCTGTTTTCTTGATGCATATTCCGGTTATCACCAAATCTGGATGAAGGAGTCTGACAAAGTCAAAACTTCATGCATAACCCCTTTCGGAAGCTTCTGTGTTGTTACGATGCCCTTTGGGCTGAAGAACGCATGAGCTACATACCAGCACACGATGCAGCGTTGCCTCCACGACCAACTCGGACGTAATGTACATGCATACGTGGATGATATTGTGGTGATGTCCAAAAAGAAGGAAACACTAATTTACGACTTGGAGGAAACGTTTGCCAATCTACAAAAATACAACATCATGCTTAATCCGAAGAAATGCTTCTTTGGAATTACAGCCGGAAAATTGTTAGGTTTCATCGTGTCTCAAAGAGGCATAGAGGTGAACCGAGACAAAATCAAGGCTATACTCAATATTTCAAGGCCAACTCGCCTGAAGGACGTACAAAGACTAACTGGTTGCATTGCTATAGTCAGTCGGTTTGTAAGCCGGCTTGGTGAAAGAGCCGCACCATTATACAAACTCCTGAAAAGACTAAGGATTTTGTGTGGACCGACGAAGCTGAAGCTGCGTTACAAGACCTGAAGAAAGTACTCTCATCTGCCCCTATCCTTGTAGCAACGGAACCACAAGAACCGATGTTGCTTTATCTTCCTACGACAAACAAAGTCGTTAGTATCGTCATGGTGGTGGAGAGACCAGAGGAAAATCAGGAACGTTGGTGCAGCGTCCGACTTACTTTGTCAGCGAGGTTCTGACAGAATCAAAACAACGATACCCGCACTATCAAAAGCTGGCTTACGGTGTTTTCCTAGCATCTCGTAAGCTACGACACTATTTCTAGGAGCAGCCAATTACCGTGGTGAGCACAGCTCCCATGAGAGACATAATTAACAACAATGACGCCACATGACGCATCGCCAAATGCGGCATAGAGCTTTTAGCTTTCGATATTGAGTACAAACCTCGGATAGCAATCAAATCCCAAATCCTTGTCGACTTTGTTGCTGATTGGATAGAAGCAAAGGAGAATATGACCCTCCCTGAGTCAGAATATTGGACCCTGTATTTTGATGGGTCTTAGGCTCGCGGGGGATCGGGGGCTGGCGTGGTGCTCAAATCACCCCAACATGATAAACTTCTATACGTGTTGCAGATCCACTTCACAGTGACAAATAATATTGCCAATTATGAAGCACTGCTACATGGAATCCAGATTGCTAAAGATATTGGCATCCAACGTTTGATGTGTTACGGAGATTCGGATCTTGTTGCTCAGCAAGTTTTGGATACTTGTAATGCAAATAAACACATGGCAGCATATAAAGTTGTCATAGATGATTTATCTAAATCGTTCGAAGGGTTTGAGGTTCAACACATCCCTCGAGCAGAAAATGAGGAAGCAGATGCCTTATCTCGGATAGGCTCTGCACAGAAAGAGGTCCCGGATGGCGCTTTTTTAGAGCACCTCAAAGTTCCCTCAATAAAGGGAGTGGATGAGGAATATCCAACCAAATCCGACTCACCTCTAATAGCAGTTCTGGCTATAATTCCTAGCTGGACCCAATCCTACCTTGATTATCTGGCAGATGGCAAATTACCCTAAGACGACGTTCTGAGCCGGCAGATCGTCCGACGAGCAAAAGCCTATACTGTAGTTAAAGGTGAGCTCTATAAGTGGAGTGTTTCTGGGGTTTTTCAGCGCTGCGTATCTCCGGAAGAAGGAGTGGAAATTTTAAGAGAAATCCACGAAGGCGAGTGTGGTCACCACGCTGCAGCCAAATCTTTAGTGGCAAAAGCTTTCAGACACGGTTTTTTCTGGCTTACAGCCAAGGAAGTGCTGAACGGCTAGTCAAGACATGCAAGGGCTACCAAAAGTACGCCAAACAAGCTCATATTCCAGCTGATCAGCTGCGAACAATACGTAAAACATGGCCTTTTGTGGTCTGGGGGCTTGACATGGTAGGACCGTTTAAACGGGCTCCAAGTGGATTTACTCACCTCTTAGTGATGGTGGATAAGTTCACAAAATGGATTGAGGCCAAACCCGTCACTAGTTGTGATGGAGCAACAGCCAAAAATTTGTCGAGGATGTTATAATCCGGTATGGTTATCCGCATATCATTATCACGAACGACGGGAGTAATTTTTCTATGGGAGAATTGCCCGAATTCTACAACGAGCAAAATATTCGGCTTGACATTGCGTCAGTCGCACATCCATAGGCTAACGGACAAGTTGAAAGAGCAAATGGTTTAATCCTACAAGCCCTAAAACCGAGACTCAAAGCACCATTACGACGTGCTGCGGCGGCTTGGGCAGAAGAATTACCTTCTGTAATATGGAGTTTACGAACAACTCCGAGGAGGTCAACCGGATACACACCTTTCTTCGTGGTCTATGGGGTAGAAGCAGTTCTTCCTAGTGATTTGATTCATACTTCTCCTAGAATGGCCACGTATATCGAAGAAGATGCCGAGATTTCTCGACAAAATGATCTCAACTTAGTCGAAGAAGTTCGCGTCGTTGCTGAAATGAGATCAATAGCCTATCAGCAGAAGTTACGCAAGTATCATAGCCAGAGAGTCCGAAACAGATCTTTCAATAAAGGCCATTTGGTTATCCGGCTTGTGCAACAAAGAAAGCACAAACTTTCCCTAGTATGGGAAGGGCCCTTCTGGGTTAGTCGAGTATTGCACAATGGTTCGTACTACTTAACTGACATGAGGCCAGTCAAAGAAAGACCTGCTACTAAGAAGAAAAAGAGAGCTGGAGGCAGTACAAATCTGGAGGAGTTAGATAGACAGTGGAATATTGCTCAGCTACGTCCCTTTTATTCTTAGTTTATCCTTCTTTGTAATTATACATATGTACATGTTCTGTGAGAAATAAAAGTCTTGGTTGCCTCAAGTTTTTCCTAAGAAGTTTCTACCATCTTATTTCCGAATGATCATGTCATAGTCGAAAATCCCAGAATACTTGAAAGTACTTTATGCTCATGTTTGTTCTGGTTTAGATTTCCAATTCTAAAAATGCTACCTTCGGGCATAACTCTAAAGTTTCTAGTCTACACTTTGGTTATTTGTCTGATTGCCGGATGCGGGTATTTTCCGAGTAGTGAATTGTTGGTACTGGAAGCCGTCTTTGTTTCCGAGTTTAAACTGGTTTAGCAATTGAGCTCCGTTGCTCGGCAAAGTTTCCGTGCAGAAGGTTTAGGCGGCTCACGAAAGGGATGAGGCGGAAATCTAGATAAACGATAAGTATAGACAAAAAAAGTATAAGTGCTTATGTAAACATTTCAGGCACACAAAAATTTAAAACCAAAAAGTGCTGAAGAGATTAAAAGCTTAGCACTAGCAAAAATTATAGTACTGCATATTTACAGATCCATAATGTTTTCCAGAATAACACATTTGTTTCTGATTATTTATGATGCAGGAGAAGAGGTAGGAGCTGCCGGCTCGCTGGATGCATCGACCGCGGTTTGTAACGTTCCGAGATGTTTAGATCCGATTCGGTCTGTTCATCGTCGGAAACTTCAGCTGCTTCTTCTGGAGGCAGAGACGGCGTATCCACGTGGGTGAAGAAGGGAGTATCGTAGCTGGTTAAATTAGCCATGCGACACCCATATCCGGCGCAGGAGTCCATGATAGCTTTGGTGTCCTGCTCCTGGACGTCTTCGTCCACAATAGAATATCCTCTGGTCACTTGCCAGATTTCCATGCTTCCATGGTGGCTAATGACCATAGTGAGAGCGTTCTGCGCCGCGGATCGCGCGTAGGACATGTTCCAGTCCTGGACAAGCTGCAGCATCTCCTTGGCTTTGTCCCGCACCTGAAAGTTGGACATGTTATGCATGTTTGGAACCTTGAGAGCTTCGCCAATGTCCTCGATGGATTGGCGGAAGTCATGGAGCAAATCACCGACTTGGGTAAGCCGGTGGGTGCGGGGTTCGGCAGAGGAGAAATCCATCAAGTTCAGAGGACCTGTGTATATAACACAAAACAGTTAAGAAAAATCCAACATTAAAAAAGTCGAAGCATAAATACAAGTCAGAAAGATGGAAACTTACCGAAGATGACATTGTCAACTTTGGTCTTCTCTTCTCGAAGACTCCGGAGTTCAGCTCGGAGCGCCTCGGAAAGGTCCTTCTCTCTACAAAGCTCATGCATTGTTGAGATCCGAGATTCTCTGATCTTGAGCCGCAATCTTACGATCATGCTCATCAGTAGCCATGGAGGAGGATTCAAGAACTTGAGCGATGCTCTTCTCATGATCCGCCTTGAGCTTATCTAGCTCTTGGCGAAGTTCTTTGTTCTCCACCACCAAGGTTTTGAGGTTCTCGACCTCTTCAATCATAGCGCAGGATTGTTTTACCAGTGTTGTAAGTGAAAAAAGAACAACAGTTCAATGAAAATATTCGACTATGAAAACATAAAAGACAAGGTTTGAGTCTCGGAAAGTTTACATTTGGCCTCATCCTTGGAGACCTTCAGCTCAACATTTTCAAGTCGGAGAGCTTTGATCTCTCTCTGCTTGTTGCAGATGTTCTTCAACAATTCCTGGTTATATGAATTAACTTTCTGTAAGTCAGAATACCTAGAGTCAGAAGTCTACTGAAGACTCAGGCTAATATTGTTACTAATATCAACACGAGCCTTGGGGGCTACACTAGTTCATTCTTTGGCATCCTAAGGAAGCATAAACCCGGATTGTACATCCTACTTCATGCTTGGGGGCTAGAGGATATGATATGAAATGCAATAAAGAAAATCGTGAGTTGGAATTTCGACTTACATGATGTTCATGTGTGAGCTTGCTCAGACACATGTTCACCTCGGTAGTAACCTTCTCGGCGAGGGTGAGTGGAATAACCGGAGGTGGTGGAAGTACACCAGCTCTAAGTCCCTCGTCGCGAAGGCGAACTTGTTCAAGAAGGTCGGAGTACTTGATGTCTTCCACCTCTTGTACTTCTTCTTCGGCAGAGAGATTTCTCTTCTCCAGGCATTGCCGGGCCAGATGCTGGATTTCTTCTACAGATTTCCGAGAGAATCCAAATTTGGCAAGTCCCGGATTATTCAGGAGGTTTTCAGCAAAGGTCTCTGCTGAGGAATCATTACCCGAAAAGGGTTCACGCTTATCTAAACCTGAGCCACCCGTGGTGACGTCAGTCTGTGATTCGAGGATCACTAGCCCCGTTGAAGGAGCTGGATCTTCTGCGACAACCGGCGATGGAGTAATCACCGGTGTTGCAGAGGGTTGTGGGGCTGGAGTCAGAGGAGCCACAGTAGGAGAAGTTATATTCAGCTTCGTCTGTTGCAAGGGCTTCGAAGAAGTTCCCTTCCCCTTGCCCTTGATGAGCTGCTTCGCCCTGAGAATGTAATAAGAATGGAAAGCATTACATCTCGGAAACAAAATTCGAGTAAGGAACAAAGGCGAAAGTTGTGTTGAAAGTTACCTCTTCACGACTGGTACCTCCTTTGTGCCGATGGCCACTATCGGAGCCTTGCGCTTCTTGGGCACAATGTACGGCAGTGGGAAAAGTTCCGCCTCCTGAGAAAACTCTGGAGGATATCCCTCGAGGGGAGCTAGCTCCGACTCGGGGAGGTCATCAAGATGAAAAGAAGAAAATATCTCAGTGTTGTAAAATAAAAGGTGAAACACATAAAAGGATTTATTATCGAAGCTTACCGGAACCACAGGGTCTTCCGCTGTATGCATATCTAGAGACAAGTCCGGAATCTTTCGTTCAATCCGCTCCTTGATCAGCCATTTGATCTGGCTTATGTACTCCTGTGGCTTTAAAGCCTTAGGACTGATGCGAAGGGAATCATTCTTCGACACCGTGATGGAGTGCATCAGACGGTCGTCGTGGTATTGGAGAGGCTGAATCCGGTGTGTGACCCAGCATTGGACCAGGTCAGATCCTTTCAAGCCCTTGTGTTTTATCAGATATTTGATCTACCTCTTGGCGAGGATCAGATCGTCACTGAGAGCCGGAGGGGCCTCGTCCCAAGACGGTTGGGCCGTGGCGGCTCCGTCAATGAAAGCCGGCAAAGCGGTAGCTTTGCCGAGAGCAGGAATATCCTTATGATAGAAGAAAGTGGCCGGCCATTGTTTGACCGACTCACTGGCAGAAATGCGAGGATAGCTACGCTCGCGTCTAAGAGAAAGGCTAATAGTGCCGGTAACGTAGGGATTACCGGCAGTGATGGAGTTTCTACGAACATGGAAGTAGAAACGAAAGAAAGTAAGACTCGGCCTAATGCCGAGAAACACCTCGCACAAAGCAGCGTAAGAACTCATCTCTAAGATGGAGTTCAGGGGAAGATGGTGGAGCTGTACACCGTAATGGTCAATCACCTCAGAAAAGAATTCCAAGGGAGGGAAAGACAAACCTCTATCGAGGTGGGAGCCGAAGTAGACCCGCTCGCCGACACGCGGATGGGGGATGGTTTCGCCGAAACCGCTCCACCAGTCGCCGACGCGGAGGATACCTTCATTTTCCACGCCTTGGAGTTTCTCGTCATCGAGGAGGCACGGGATCCAGACTCCCCGGTTGCTCTCCTTCTCTGCCGCAGCCGTCGCTGCCGCCACCGCCGTAGCTGCCAATCCGGATGAGTAAGAGGAAGCCATTTCTCTAGTGCGCCGGTGACCTTAGGTGGGCGGCGCTAGGAAATCTGGGATGTGGGAGAGGTCTGTGCGCTAGGGAGATGTGGAGAAGAAGGAATGACAAAGGGAACAGGTGAAGAGAAGAGAAGGAAAATCCTCGCCCCTTATATCCACCTACCTGCGCCAAGATTCGTGCAAATCACACTGTGTAAACGCCACGCATCGTGGAAGGAACTGGGAAGGACCCACATGATGATTACATCGCCTCGATCTCCGTGTATGCATTGAAACGACGCCTCGGTTCCACGAATGGCGGACCCACCAACGGTCGTGCTGACAGGATGTTTGTGAGATGACGTGACTTGACCATGACCAGTGTCAGGTGACGTCAGAGACCAAGTTCCGGCTTAGTTTGAAAATCAAGCTGGAAAATCCAAGTAACATGTTGATAGGTCCAACTTATTTTTAAGACCCGGATCGTATTTTTTGTTGTGAAGTTTCAGGAACCCTTCAAGATTCTACAAGCCAAAGATCAAGCTAGACGATGATGAATCCGACTTTGGATCTTGGAGACTTCCGGGGGCTGCTGTTGGGGATATACTTTCCGGGTATCCTCATAGTTCCTCGCTGACTAGGGTGGCCCATTTCGGGTTAGAGCTTTGTTTCACGGGCGGTCTAGTCAGGGAGAAAAGACGGAGTCCAGTCCGGCTACGGGAAGGCCCAGAAGACTTACTGACTTAGGCCCATAGTGTTACTTGTAGTTCAAGATGTACTCTGTAACCGACTCTTAGTCGTAGCCGGATAGATCTCTCCTGTAAACCCTAGGCCGGATATCTATATAAGGAGAGCCTTTAGGGCACACCTCAATAGTCTACAATCTCAACTCGCATAGGCGAACCCTTGTAACCCATATTTCAGTTCTGCCATATTACTGGATTGCTAGCAGGAGTAGGATCTATCCAAAGCCGGCGGATTCGAACCTGGGTAAACTTGTGTGCTCACCATCCCGGAATACCATACGTCTCATACCCCTCTCTTCCGCACGCCTCGAGGACCCCCTCATGGCGTACTTGTCATCAATCCGACGACAATCCGGCCTAGGGTTTACATGAGAGATCTATCCGGCTATGACTAAGAGTCGGTTACAGAGTACATCTTGGACTACAAGCAACACTACGGGCCTATGTCGGTAAGTCTTCTAGGCCTTTCCGTAGTCGGACTAGACTCCGTCTTTTCTCTCTGACTGGGCTGCCCGTGAAGCAAAGCTCTAACCCGAAGTGGGCCACCCTGGTCAGTGCAGAACTGTGAGGATACCTGAAAAGTATATCCCCAACAGTAGCCCCCGGAAGTCTCCAAGATCCAAAGTCGGATTCATCATCGTCTAGCTTGATCTTCGGCTTGCAGAATCTTGAAGGGTTCCTGAATCTTCAAAACAAAATATACGATCCGGGTCTCAAAATAAGTCGGACCTATCAGTACGTTATTCACATTTCCAGCTCACAATTCAAACTAAGCCGGAACTTGGTCTCTGACGTCATCTGACACTAGTCATGGTCAAGTCACGTCACTAACAGACATCCCCTGTCAGCACGACCGTTGGTGGGTCCGCCTTTTGCATAATCGAGGCGCCGTTTCAATGCGTACGCAGAGATCGAGGCGGCGTAATCATCTCGTGCGACCTTCCCAGTTCTTTCCACGACATGTGGCGTATTTACTGTGGATTTTGCACGAATCTTGGCGCGGTGTGGTGGTTATAAGGGGCGAGGATTCCCTTTCCCTCATCTTCACCTATTCCCCTTGCCGTTTCATCTCCTCCACTTCTCCCTCGCGCACAGAGCTCCCCTGCTTCCCAGATTCCCAGCGCTACCCACCTAAGGTCACCGGCGCACCGGAAGAATGGCTGCATCTTCATCATCAGGCTTGGCAGCGGCAGCAGCGGCGGTGATGACGGCGGAAGCAACGGAGAAGGAAAGCAACCGCAGGATTTGGATCTCGTGTGTCCTCGATGACGTCAAGCTCCGTGGCATGTGATGCGCTCGACTTTCGACGTAGAGCTCGTTGGGAACCCCAAGAGGAAGGTACGATGAGCACAGCAGTAAGTTTTCCCTTAGTTATGAAACCAAAGTTTAATCGAACCAGTAGGAGCAAGGAAACACCCCAAAGGTGTTACTAGCTGAGCTTTGGCAGGGCACACTACCGGTGCTAGTAGCAACGTGGAGATCTGCACAACACAACCACAGAACTTTGTCCCCAACTTGCGATGAGGTTGTCAATCTCACCGTGTTTTGCGGAAAACAAAGGATTAAACGTATCGAATGGAAAGAAGTAAAATTTTGCAGAAAGTAAACACCAAGCAAAAACAGTTTATAGATTGTATGTAAAGAAAAAGGACCGGGATCCATAGTTCACTAGAGGTGGCTCTCCTTAAGATAGATAACATGCTGGGTGAAGAAATTACAGCGGGGCAATTGACAAACACTGAGAAAGCAATACATGCATATACTAATCATCTTGACTCCTCTAAGACTTGATTGAGCACTACAACATAATACATAGACCGCCATCCAACTGCATCTATGACTAATAATCCACCTTCAGGTAATCATCTGAACCCCCTCCAGTATTAAGTTGCAAGCAACAGATTATTGCTTTATGAACTGCGTGTAAAGTAAACAATACGATTGTTCTATGAACAAAGGATTGTTGTTTTCCCCCTAGTAGCAACAGCACATCTAGTACCTTAGAGATTTCTATCACTTCCCCAGATTACCAGAGGCATGAACCCACTATCGAGCATAAATACTAACTCTTGGAGTTGCTAGCATCTAATTGGCCAAGATAGCTACTAACAACGGAAAGCATGCAAGATCTCAAATAACAAAGACATGATAGAATCAATAATGTATCTGAAATAGCATCTCAATATCCATCGGATCCTCGCAAACACAACATGTATGAATTACAAATAGATGATCTTGATCATGAACGAAGCTCACAAGATCTAAACATGAAAGCACAAAGGAGGAGAAACCAGCCATCTAGCTACTACATGGATCCGTAGTCCAAGGATGAACTACTCATGCATCACACAGGAGGCTTGCATGGTGATGAAGAAGGCCTCCAGGGTGAATTCCCCTCTCCGGCAGGGTGCCGGGAAGAGCTTCAGATCCCTCCCGATCTAGGGATGGAGATGACGGCGGCTACAGACTCTTTCGTGGATTTTTGATCGGGTACTTAGGGTTTTCGTCCCGAGGGCAATATATAGGCGGAAGGAGAGGCCGAGGGGGTGCCGGGAGCGGCCACACCACCCCCTGGCGCGGGCCAGGCCTGGCCGCGCGGCCAGGTGGTGTGGTGGCTACCTGGCCCTTCTCCGTCTCGTATTCTGGCACTCGATCACTTCCAGAAAAATAGGCACTTTGGCTTTTGTCCCGTCCAATTCCGAGAATGTTCATTTTCTAACTTTCCTGGAACCAAAAACAACAGAAAACAGGCAGTTGGCACTGTGGCTCTTGTTAATAGGCCAGTCCAAGAAATCATATGAAAAGTATTCCAAAGTTGGAACAAAACATAAGAAAGTGGATAAAACCAAGCATGGAACATCAAAAATTATAGATACATTTGCAATGTATCAGCATGGAGAATGAAGGGCTCCTCCGCACCGGCGACCGGTTTCGGTGAAACCATCCCCAACCGTCACACCAACGAGCGAGTGCACTTTGGCACTCACCTCGAAAGAGGTTTTTCTTTTCCTCCCTCGGAATTCTTTTCTGAGGTGATAGATCACTATGGTGTCCAACTTCACCATCTTCCCCCCAACTCCATCTTAGAGATAAGCGCCTATGCGGCTTTGTGTGAGGGATATCTCGGCATTAGGCCGAGTCTCACTTTATTCCGGTTTTATTTCCATGTCCGGAGAAACTCTATCACTGCCGGTAATACTTATATTACCGGTACGATTTTTAAGTTAGACACGAGCGTGTTTATCCTCGCATTTTAGCTAGTGAGTCGGTCAAACAGTGGACGGCTACCTTCTTTTATCATAAGGACATTCCTGCCCCCGGCAAAGCTACTGCTTTGCCAGCTTTCGTCGACGGAGCCGCCATAGCCCTAGCATCTTGGGACGAGGCTCCTCCGTCTCTCAGTTACGATCTGCTTCTCGCCAAGAGGCGGATCAAATATCCGATGAAACACAAGGGACTGAGAGGGTCCGACTTAGTCCAGTCCTGGGTGGCATGCCGGATCCAGCCTCTCCAGTACCACAGCGAACGACTGATGCATTCCATCATGGCGTCGAAAAAGGACTCCCTCCACATCAGCCCCAAAACCTAAAGCCACAAGATTATATAAGCCAGATCAAATGGATGATAAAGGAGCGGATCGAGAGGAAGATCCCGGACTTGTCCCTGGACATGCATACAACAGAAGAACCTGTAGTGCCGATAAGATTTTATCAGTAAACCCTTTTTATGTGTTTCACCTTTAAGTTATTTTGCAATACTGAGATATTATCTTCTTTTCAGCTTGTCGACATCCCCGAGTCGGAATTGGCTCCCATCGAGGGATATCCTCCCGAGTTTTCTCAGGAGGAGCAATTGGTACCAATGCCGGGCGTTGTGCCCAGAAAGCGCAAAGCTCCAACAGTGGCTATCGGCACAAAGGATGTGCCAGTCGTGAATAGGTAACTTTCCACACACCTTCCGCCTTTGGACCTTACTCGTAATTTCTTCCGAGATGTAACGTTCTCCATTCTATTACCTTCTTAGAGCTAAGAAGCTCGTCAAGGGCAAGGGGAAGGGAACTTCTTCGAAGGCTCTGCGCTAGACTAAGCTATCTTTGGCTTCTCCCGCTGTGGCTCCTCCGACTCCTACCCCCAACCTTCTGCAGCGCCGGAGATTACTCGATCTCCGACCAATGTAGAAGATCCGGCTCCCTCAATTGGGCCAGTGATCCTTGAGTCGCAAACTGATGTCACCATGGGTGACTCAGGTTTTGATAAGGGTGAACCCTCTTTGGGTAATGATCCCTCGGCAGAGACCTTCGCCGAAAACCTCCTGAATAATTCGGGACTTGGCAAATTTGGCCTGTCTTGGAAATCTGCGGAGGAAATCCAGCGGCTGGCCCCACAATGCCTGGAGAGCTGTAATCTCTCTACCAAAGAAGAAGCGCAAGAAGCGGAGGACATAAAATACTCCGATCTTCTCGAACAAGTCCACCTTCGCGACGAGGGACTATGAGCTGGTGTGCTTCCACCACCTCCAATTATTCCACTCACCCTCGCCGAGAAGGTTACTACTGAGGTGAACATGTGCCTGAGCAAGCTCACACATGAACATCATGTAAGTCGGAATTCCAACTCATGTTTTTCTTTATGGTAATTTATATCATATCCTCTAGCTCCCAAGGATGAAATTGGATAGAAAATCCTTGTTTATGCTTCCTGAGGATGCCAAAGAACGAACTAGTGTAGCCCCCAAGGCTCGTGCTGATATTAGCTAAAATATTAGCCCAAGTCTTTCGTAGACTTCTGACTCTGGGTATTCTGACTTACAGAAAGTTAATTCATATAACCAGGATTTGTTGAAGAATATCTGCAATAAGCGGAGACAGATCAAAGCTCTCCAACTTGAAAATGCTGAGCTGAAAGTTTCGAAGGATGAGGCCGAAGGTAAACATTCCGAGACTCAAACCTTGTCTTGTGTTTTTATAGTCGAATACTTTTTTTGAACTGTTGCTCTTTTGATTTACAACACTGGTCAAGCAGTCCTGTGCTATGATCAAAGAGGCCGAGAACCTCAAAACCCTGGTGGTGGAGAATAAAGAACTTCGCCAAGAGCTGGATAAGCTCAAGGCAGATCATGAGAAGAGCATAGCTCAAATTCTCGAATCCACCTCCATGGCCACTGATGAACGTGATCGTAAGATTGCGATTCAAGATCAGAGAATCTCAGATCTCAACGACGAGCTTTGCTGAGAGACGGATATATCTGCGGCGCTCCGGGCTGAACTCCAAAGCCTTCGCGAAGAGAAAGCCAAAGTTGACAATGTCATCCTTGTTACTTTTCCCTTTCTCTGTCTACATTCTTCGACTCTTTCGATGTTGGATTTACTTAACCATTTTGCGTGATATGCATAGGTCCTCTGAACTTGACGGACTCCACCTCCTTCGCGCCTTGCACGCACCAGCTTACCCAAGTCGGTGACTTGCTTCATGACCTCCGCCAATCCATCGAGGACATTGGCGAAGCTCTCAAGGTTCCAGACATGCATAGCATGTCCAACTTTCAGGTGCGAGACAAGGCTAAGGAGATGCCGCAGCTTGTCGCGGACTGGAACATGTCCTACACGCGAACCACATCATAGAACGCTCTCACAATGGTTATGAGCCACCATGGAAACATGGAAATCTGGCAAGTGACCAGAGGGTACTCTACTATGGACGAAGACGGCCAGGAGCAGGATATCAAAGCCATCATGAACTCCTGCGCCGGATATGGGTGCCACGTGGCCGATTTAACCAGCTACGACACTCCCTTCTTCACCCGCGTGGACACGCCGCCTCCCCCTCCGGAAGAAATAGCCGAAGTTTCTGACGATGAACATACCGTATCGGATCTGAACATCTCGGAACATTATCAAACCGAGGCCGACAGCTCCTACCTCTCCACCTGCATCATAGATCATCAGAAACAGATGTGTTATTCTGAAAAAACATTATGGATCTGTAAATATGTAGTATGATACTTTTTGGCTAGTGCTAAGTTTTTATCTATTCAGCAGTTTTGGCTTTAATTTTTTGTGTGCCTGAAATGTTTGCATAAGTACTTGTACTTTTTTGTCTATACTTATCGTTTATCTGGCTTTCCGCCTTGTCCCTTTCGTGAGCCGGCTAAACTTTCTGTTGGGGATATACTTTTCGAGTATCCTCAACCTTCCTCGCTGACTAGGGTGGCCCACTTCGGGTTAGAGCTTTGCTTCACAAGCGGCCTAGTCAGGGAGAAGAGACGGAGTCTAGTCCAGCTACGGGAAGGCCCAGAAGATTTACCGACATAGGCCCATAGTGTTACTTGTAGTTCAAGATGTACTATGTAACCGAGTCTCAGTCGTAGCCGGATAGATCTCTCTTGTAAACCCTAGGCCGGATATCTATATAAGCCGTCCTAAGGAGAGCCTTTAGGGCACCCTCAATAGTCTACAATCTCAACTCGCACAGGCAAACCCTTGTAACCCATATTTCGGCTCTGCCGTATTACTGGATTGCTAGCAGGAGTACGATTCGTCCAAAGCCGGCGGATTCGAACCTGGGTAAACTTGTGTGTTGACCGTCCCGGAACACCGTACATCTCACACCCCTCTCTTTCGCATGCCTCGAGCACACCCTCATAGTTGTGGCCCACCATGGGGCAAGTGAGCTTTGGATCTGCGTTCCGAGCAGAATCTGCAAGAATCAGAATCGGCGAGACTATCGCCGTCGGTCGCATCCTCTACGCTAGTGACGTCCCTCTCATCGTTCTCCACGAGACTTGGATTCCGGCTAGGGAGGATGTGACTGCCTATACCATCATGTCTTTTGGCGAGATCGATGTTTACACCAGTTTTGCTGAACCTATCCCACCCACCCCAGCGGTGATGATAGAGGCGGAAGAAATCTCTGGGTCCGCTCTGTCCGCGGAGGCGGAAGAGTTCCGGATCTCAGAGAATCCTAATCCCACCTAGCCCACACCAGTTGTGGAGATAGTGGAGAAATCCGAGCCTGAAGCAGACCTAGCGGTCCAAGTCGAATCTGGAGTGGATCTCCCTGGAGAGGCCGAATCCCAGATCGAACCACCTGTTGAAGTGGAAATCCAGGAGAAGCATAACAACAATTACAGTTCCGGCTCTGACGATGCCGGGACGGACAGGCCTTTTCTGAGGTACACGCTGTGGTGTATGATAATGCAAAACTCAAGCGTAGATGCAATTCTCGAGACCATCAAAAGTTTTGACGAGGCCGATCGCGAGAGCCGCAGGTATCTCAGGAGGCACGCGTCGCACTTTGTCGGATATATGGGATCCGGATCCGGCAATGCCGATGCTGGAGACAACACCGACTCTATGGTGGAGGTGATCGGAACAAACGCCGATGTACCCGCATCCTTAGACGAGTCGATGACGTCAGTGGATTTCTGAAAGTTCTCCGCAGAATACGATGAGGAGCTTAACTCCACAACTGTAGCAGAAGGAGAAGACATGGACGAAGGATCCGAAGAAAACTCTCCCAAAGCGCAAGACAATATGGATCTCGGAGACGATCCCGAGAACCAAATGGCCGAAAGTACCGATCAGAGCTTGACTCCGGGAAACCGGCCCATAGCCGTCTTTGCTACCGACGCTGCCAAGAAGGCAAGGAAGAAGAACAAGAACCCAGCAAAAGATCCTCCGGCAGAGGAGGTGATTGCCGAGGAATACGAGGAAGACTCGGATGGAGCACTTATCCCAGACGAGCCTAAAAAGGAAGAATCGGTGGATGGACATGTGATCACTGAAGGTGCGTGTAAAGTCATCGATGCTGCATTAACCACACCTATTCCTACAGCTGCATAACTTACTGCTGAAGAACTCGACGAGAGGGCACAAGCCCTAGAAGCGTGTCGTCAAGTACTCCTCGATGAAGTCAAAAACATTGAGGAGAAAATGAAATGCATGGCATCTGCGGAGAAGTACAACTCCAGGCTGTAACTACCTCGGTGCATTACGCTCTTAGTGACATGCCTGGATGAACGAAAGTGGTTAAAATAGTACAGTGGGGCCCAGGGCCACTCACGGTAGACCTTTCGGCCGTCCTAACCACTTTCAGACAACGGGACAAGAACGAGCGGCGTAATCGGCAGGCGAAGCGATCAACTACATACACAAATGAGTATGTATGCAAGCCACATACAACAGTCCTCAGAGCCATTCCATCTAAAAGAAATAGAAATATTGCAACGCCATACGGCAAGATCCAAATGTCCTAGATAGATATAATAATTTAGGATAGCTCCTCATACATCACACATCAGAGTATCAGGCAGAAGCGGAAAACAAGATCCGAGTACGGATAAGAAGCAAATTGGCATAAGATGCCCCATAAATAAACACATCCCGCCCACAGATCTCAAGGATCCCTGTTCCCGGAATCTCTACACCGAATGATCGTTGCCAACATCATCTGTCTCTTCCACCCAGTATCCATCTTCCGGGTACACCTGTTCATCTGAATCAAACAATTTATCGTGTGAGACCCTAGGGGTACTCAGCAAGTCTTTATGCTGCTAAAGGGGACACAACCTGGGGTGACGCAATTTGCAGCAAAAGATAATACCTAACAATTCTACAGATACTTGCTATCCATCCGCCTAACCAATGATAGACGAATGTCCGTGAATTAAGAACAACAGTTATAACAGTATAATTAACAGATCCATCCTCCTCCTCGCTTACCAACGAGGAAGCGGACGAACAACCCCTGTCATCAGTTGGCAGTTTTATTAACCATTCCATGAGTATTGCACTATTTACTAGTCAAGTACTTAGTCAATTTAAAAGCGGTACTTTAGGTATACTTGTCTATGATCGAGAAACTGTGCTCCAAGTCGTCCATAACCGCGGACACGGCTTTTAGCAAGATTTACCCTGCAGGGGTGCACGAATAGCAACACACACTCGATCAACCTCGGAAAAAACCAAATCAAAACCCAATGAGGCATTCACGACAAAGCAATCATAGGATTCAGAAATATTTCAGGGGCCACCCCATTAAGCTACCCGGAACGAAGTTGGCCGGCTCCGAGACGGACCCAAGGTTTGTGTCAATGGCTGTAAACGACTGGGAACCCGAAAGTGTGAATGGGCTTGTCGATACCGCGAAAACATTCCACGATCCGAAACAGTACAGGTGCTCCACGCACAATCTTAATAAAGCAGTAACATGGCATAAGTACAGGATAGTAATAAATCCCCAAACTAATTGTGGCCCCAAGAAATAAGAATGAATCAAGCTCTGGCTCAGGGGGGTCCATAAGGCCTCCCGGATGTGGATGGTGCGAATAGTCAAGGAACAGGAATCAAGTACTCGGGGTCCTACGGGACACAAGTGAGCATGCAAAACCAAATAGCAGATATTTCTCACCGGTGCCTCTTTCATTAGTTATCCCATTACTACTCAGTTTAAGTTGTTTAAGTACCTCGTTATCCATCAGGCACTCACATACCCTACTCATGCTTTTCTACGACTCGCATGGCTCAAACAACTCCTGTAGTAATGGCTCATGGGATGGAGGAACAAGCTTCGGTGGGGTTTAAAGGTAAAGGCAATGCAGTACTTGGGATTCAATTTGATGCAATCGCGACTCGATGATGCAAGAATAAGATAGAGGCAATAGGTATTGTATGTATGCAAGCATGTGGTAGTGCTTGCCTGGCAGCTCAGTTGAAGCGAGAGATGGATCTGGGTAGTACTCCTGTGATTCCTGGTAATTCTCCTGCTGGGCGTCTATTCGAAGAAGAACCAAACAAACAAGGGCCAACATAAATAAAGTGCACAATCATAGGAAATAAAATGCGACAAGCAAACAAGCATGCCATGATGAATGATGCACAATTCACATGGCATTAAAGTAGCATGGCAAAGGTGAGGTGTGGATACAAGAATGAAGCATTTTGGCATTTATTTAACCAAGTTTTATTGTCATAAACAGTTCAGATTTTTAATAGTGACATGATGCATGCTTTAATTCAGAACAAGGACTGCATAGATAGAACGGGCTCGTCGCGCTGATCGATTTAGACATATTATTTGCCCAATTTGGAGTTATAGAATTAAAGTTATTAATTAATTAAGGAAAAGGGCATTTTATTGTAATTTTAATCATCTCGAAAAATTAAAGTGTTCAAACATTATTTTGAATGGCATATTTGAATTCCTCACATTTTTCTGATTCCCAAACATATATTACTTGTATTATTTGGATTTATATTTGAAAAGTTATTTGAATCTGAATTGAATTTGAATTTTAAAACAATTTTTGAAAAGGTTTAATTAAAACAGATAGCCAGAAATACTTTTGTCACCCTGGCAATTCTAGCCACAGCCACTGACGGTGGGCCAGCTGCTGACTGGGTGAGACCCGCGCGTGAATTCCTGTTTACACCGCGTACTGGCTAGCCCGAGTGACTGCGAGGTGGGGCCAACTGGCCACGACCCACGTGACAGCGGTGGGGATGGCAGAGACTGACAGGTGGGGTGCAAGCTGGACCGCGGGTTATGGTCTAAGGAACCTAGGGGGTTTTCGGCAAGATCGCTAGGGCGGCTGACTAGTGGGCCACGAGGTACCGCGGGTTGAGAGCGAAATAAAAAGGGGGGGCTTAATGTAATACGACCACGGCCCGGTACTGTTCCTCTTCTCCACCGTCTGGCGGCAGGTCGGCGCGCGGCGCGGAGCGGGGGCTCGAACCCAGGTCGCGGGCGTGCGCGCTGAGGGACGGAACCAGTGCGGTAGGCTAGGGGAGCTGACAGGAGGAGGGTTGGGGCCTAGGTAAGGTTCTAGGTGGCGCGTACGACGTGCAGACAGCCGCAAGCGGCGGCGCACTGACGGCGTTCGACGAAAGGAGCGGCGGCGCTAGACGGTGACGGTGAAGCGGAGTATGTCAGGGAGGGAGTACTGCTCACTGCGGAGGGGACGGTGGAGTTGGATCGGGCGGGGAGGCACCGGAGCGGCGAGGACGCAGGCGCTCCCCGGCGTTAGGGTTTCGGACGGCGAGGCGCAGGATCTGGCAGTGCTGGGGCTTCTCGTCCACGTCGACGCGTACAGGGAGCAGCAGGGGGGTCCTCTCGGTCGCCCAGGCCACCTCCACGACGTGCACGCTGGCTGGAACGAAGAGGAGCAGAGATAGACGGCGGCGTCTGGCGGCTGGAACTGGCATCGGAGGGGAAGGCGAGGCAGGCTTCGGGGTGGATCTGGGAGCTGCCAGGAGGCGTGGGAAGGAGGGGAAAGTGAGGAAGAGGGAGGCGATGCCATGTGGGAGTCGGGGTTGGGGAAAGTGGCTTCGGCCTTTTCCCTTTTCTCCTCGAGCACGTGCTCGGCCGGGGCAGGTAGACAGGGCAGGGTGAGGTGGTGGAGGCCGCCAGGTAGGGACGGCGTGGTGGTGCAGCTAGGCCCGCACGGCAGAGAGAAAGAGAGGAAGAAGGGAGGGCTCGGGTGCACTTGGCTAGGTTATATGGGGTGGCTCGGGTTAGGGTTTGAGAGCTAGGGTAAGGTAGGGTGGCTGGGGTGTGGGCCAAGGAGAGAGGGGTCAGGTAGGGCCAGCATGTTAGAGAGATAGAAGGAGAGGAGGGGTTAATGTTAGGGTTTAGCTTAGACTAGGTTTAGAGAGAAAATAAGAAGAACTAGGGTTAGAGATTTATTTAATTGTTAGTTTTGAAAACTTGTTTAAAAGATCACCTAAGAGGAAAATGATGAGTGCTTTGAATTAACATGAGATGAGGTGGAAGAGAAATCCAAGAAATAGAAAATAAAAGGATCATGGGAGAAGGCCTCATTTGGATCATGCATGGAGAAGGAAAAATAAAAGAAATAGATATGGATGAGAATATGGGGAGGGTGGAATGGAAGAAGATGGTGCACAAAGTAATATCCAATAAAAATAAAGGGAAAACCAATGAGATAAAAAGTGGTGGTACTTTTGCATGGCCCATGCAAAAATAATAATGCCATGATTTATTTTGTGAAAACAATAATAATATTATGGCATTATTCTTATGCATTTCCAAGAAGTGGAATAAAAGCCAAGCAAAAGAATTTAAAAGATTTGATCCACCCCAAACCACATGAGCTAGAATAAAAATATCAAAAGAAAAAGAAATACAAGCTCATGGTTATTGGGATGGTGGAATTATAAGGTGGTGGAAGAGAAAGGTGGTGGAATGGAAATAAAAGATATGCCCCCCAACTCAACTTGGGCATTTAATCAATATATCAATAACCAAATACAATATGAAGAGGCAAATACAAATAATAGTGCATATGAGAGAAGAACCAAAGAACCAGGTTTTATATGATGCTCAAATGCAAGGTGGCATGATGACATGAGCATGATATAATTATGATGCAACAATTGTATATAGGAAGTAGCCAATATCTTAGTAGAACAAGTAGCATTACAATTGTTAGACAATTGGGATGCTACACAGGCAATACCAGAAGACCAGGAAGCGTCATACTAATGACTACCAATTCCCACAGATTCACGCCGTCCTTTTCGGAGAGGAGATGGGGAAGCCTCGGAAAGATAGCAAAGGGGATTGGTTGTATCCAACCCCAGTGCAGAACACCGTTGTGGCCCGAGAAATCTTATCGGCTAATCCAGGCCCGGAGCAGATCCGGTTGGGTATCAAATTACTCAACAGGGGACTGGAGCAGCAAAAGGTCGCCATGTCCGGAAGTCAAAAGCTAGTCTCAGATTCCGACAAGTGTCGCACAGATCCGGCATGGGCTGACGTAAGACCCCAGCGTGTTCCAGAACAACACCATCATTCCAACCGTCAGGAAGACAATTACTCAAGAACCGGATCTTCGGGGCAGCACCCTGCCCGTGACTAGCCTAACGTTAACCTAGTTGCGGAGCAAGAGGCAATTACCGCACTGAATCCGAGGAACCCACCCCGGCGAGAGTTGAAAGACTGCAGGGACGACGATAAAGAGAAACGTCGGGAGGAGGACTGACAAACAATGCCACCTCCTAGACACGCTAGCCGTCTAGACGACGGACGAAGGAACGACGGACACCGTGCCGAGACAAGCCGGCAGGGGGCTCGTCACAATGAAGACCCTCCCCGAAACCGGAATAATGACGCTCTAGATGGAAGCCGACGATCAGCCGGAAATAACCTAGCTGCTCCACCTTCCCCGCCAAGTAGCCATCACAACGGCTCCCAAGGAGGCCAGGGAGGGCGTCGTGGTGGGGGAGGTGGTGGTAGAAGCCGAAGTCTGGCTGCAAGGCACCGCAGCCACAACCGACACTCGGGACGATCTCTATCCCCGAACGACGCAAGGCACATGATCAACTCCAATATAGAGGTGTGGCGCTACGAAAATGATGATATATACGTGGGACCAAAGAGCTTCGAACCACGCATAAGAGCTACGAGATTCCCGGAAGGATTTGCTATCTCACGACATATCCAAGCCTACGACGGCATTGCTCGGCTAGATACTTGGCTACAGGATTTCTAGCAAGCTTGCTGCATCGCCAAAGGCGGAAATAGCCTGGTCGCAATCTGATATCTCCCACTCATGTTGCGGAAGACGGCACGATCATGGCTCAGTGAACTTCCGGAGAACACCATCCACATCTGGTATGACATGCAAAGTGCGTTCTTTCGGAATTTCGAAGGAACATACCGGAGGCCCTGTACGGTTGGACTACAGCGTTACACCCAGAAAGCCAGAGAAACTTGCCGAGATTACCACGGATGATGGATCGACACCAAGAACTCCTGCGAAGGAGTAAATGACCAAACTGCGATTGAAGCTTTCATTGCAGGTCTCCCAATTGGTTTACTACGTCATCGCTTGAAGTGCGACCAAGTCACTGATTTGGGAGAGATGATAGAAACAGCGAGCAAGTATGCAGATGCTGACGATGACGCAGAGGGATTACTCAACGCCCTAGCTGTGCCACAGTCAGCAAAACAACCAAATCAACAAGCTCAGAAGTGCAAAAACACCTCGGAAGAAATACCCAACGTGGAAACGGCAGTGGTCACTGCTACTTTCGGGTCTAGAGGACGAGGAGGATGTGACGGAGGCCACGGATGTAGTCGTGGGACTTCGAGAGTCCAAGGTAGAGGAGACCAGCAACCAGGCAAAACCTACTCTGGGGCCGACATTGCCAATAACCCATGTGTGCATCACTTAGATGCCAATGGGGGCTCGTCCCACACAAACGCCGAGTGTCGTTTAAACAACGACATTAAGAGAGATGACACCGCTGGCTACAAAGCTAAGCGGAAGAAGGGAAAGAAGAATCCTGAAAAGGATAAAGAGACCAAGGAAGATTCCAACATGGAGGAAGCTGACGCTTCAAATCCCAAGTATTAAGGGAAGAAAAATTTTCTGACCAAGAAAGACACTTACGTCACCTTCCTCGGATCTCAACCAACAAAGGTCAAGAAAGAAGTTCTACATGAGCTCAATGCAATAGTTCCGGCTGTCCCCCAATTCTTGGACTGGTCGGAGGTGGCAATCACATTTGACCACGCTGATCATCCACCTAAGCTACACAGGTGAGGAAAATACTCCTTAATTGTCAGCACACTTATTGACGGTTATGGTTTGTCCAAGATTCTCAAGGACGGTGGCAGCAGTATTAATATTCTATATGTTGAAACGCTACACCGGATGAAGATCTCGAAGACCCAGCTGAACCATAGCTCTGTGATCTTTCACGGAGTTGTCCCAGGAAAACAAGCTAATTCCCTGGGAGAAATCACTTTGGATGTTACCTTTGGAACTCCAAAGAACTATCGGACTGAGGCACTTTCCTTCAAAGTGGTCCCGTTCAAGAGCGCGTACCACGCTATATTTGGACGTCCGGCTTACTGGGATTTTACGGCTCGTCCGTGTTACATTTACAATATGATGAAAATTCCAGGTCCCAACGGTGTGATCACTATCAGGGGAGACCCAAAGAAAGCACGAGAGTGCGAGGATGGAAATGCCGCCTTTGCTGAAGCCGTGCTGCACGCCCAGGAGTACCAGGAGATCAAGAAGAGCATAGATCCGTCCAAGATGGCCGCAACGAAGAAGGAGGTGACTAAGACAAATCCGGAGTTCAAGGCATCAGAAGAGACGAAGAAGACGCCGTTGAAGGATGATGACCCCTCCAAGGTGACCTAGATAGGCGTAGGCCTAGGAAGTGCATAGGAAAGCGCGCTCGTCAAGTTCCTCAAAGAAAATTGAGATATCTTTGCATGGCAACCATTTGACATGACCGGAGTACCTAGGGAACTTGCCGAGAATTTTTTAAATGTAGACCCGAATGCTAAACCCATCAAACAGTCCCTATGAAGTTTCGGTGATGAAAAGCGTAAGGAAATAGCTAAGGAACTAGCACGGCTCGAGTTAGCCGGATTCATAGAAGAGGTCATCCACACTGAGTGGTCGGCCAATCCTGTAATGGTCCCTAAAAAGGACACCACTAATTTAAGGATGTGTGTTGATTATACTGCCTTGAACAAGGCTTGTCCCAAATATCCGTTCGCTCTGCCTAGGATTGATCAAGTTACCAATTCTACGGCAGGCTCGGAACTCCACTGTTTTCTCGACGCATATTCCGGTTATCATCAAATTCGTATGAAGGAATCTGACAAAGTCAAAACTTCATTCATAACCCTTTTCAGAACCTTCTATTTTGTTATGATGCCCTTTGGACTGAAGAACGCAGGAGCAACGTACCAACGCACAATGTAGCGTTGCCTCCATGATCAAATCGGACGCAATGTACATGCATATGTGGATGATATTGCGGTGATGTCCAAAAAGAAGGAAACCTTGATTTCCGACTTGGAGGAAACATTCGCCAATCTACGAAAATACAACATCATGCTTAATCTGAATAAATGTTTCTTTGGAATTCCAGCCAGAAAATTGTTAGGTTTCATCATGTCACAAAGAGGCATAGAGGTGAACCGAGACAAAATTAAGGCTATACTCAATATTTCCAGGCCAACTCGCCTGAAGGACGTACAAAGACTAACTGGTTGCATTGCTGTAGTCAGTCGGTTTGTAAGTTGGCTTGGTGAAAGAGCTGCAGCATCATACAAACTCTTGAAAAAGACCAAGGATTTTGTTTGGGCCGACGAAGATGAAGCTGCATTATAAGACTTGAAGAAAGTACTCTCATCTTCTCCTATCCTCACTGCACCGGAACCTCAGGAACCGATGTTGCTTTATCTTGCTGCGACAAACAAAGTCGTTAGTATCGTCATGGTAGTAGAGAGACCAGAGGAAAATCAGGAATACTTGGTGCAGCGTCCGACTTATTTTGTCAGCGAGGTTCTAACAGAGTCAAAACAGCGGTATCCGCACTATCAAAAGCTGGCTTACGGTGCTTTAAGCTGCGACACTATTTTCAGGAGCATGCAATTACCGTGGTGAGCACAACTCCCATGAGGGATATAATCAACAACAGTGACGCCACAGGACGCGTCACCAAATGGGGCATAGAGCTCTCAGCTTTCGATATTGAGTATAAACCCCGGACAACAATCAAATCCCAAATGCTTGCCGACTTTGTTGCTGATTGGACAGAGACAAAGGAGAATATGACCCTCCCTAAGTCGGAATATTGGACCCTATACTTTGATGGGTCTAAGGCTCGAGGGGGCCCGGGGGCTAGCGTGGTGCTCAAATCACACCAATGAGATAAAATTTTGTACGTGTTGCAGATCCACTTCACAGCGACAAATAATATTGCCGAGTATGAAGCACTGCTGCATGGAATCCGGATTGCTAAGGATATCGGCATCCGACGTTTGATGTGTTATGGAGATTCAGATCTTGTTGCTCAGCAAGTGTCGGATATTTGTAATGCAAATAAACACATGGCAACATATAAAGCCGTCGTGGATGATTTATCAAAATTGTTCGAAGGGTTTGAGGTTCAACACATCCCTCGAGCAGAAAATGAGGAAGCAGATGCTTTATCTCGAATAGGCTATGCACGGAAAGAGGTCCCGGATGGCGCTTTTTTGGAGCACCTCAAAGTTCCCTCAATAAAGGGAGTAGATGAGGAATATCCGACCAAATCTGACTCACCTTTAATAGCAGTTCTGGCTGTAATTCCAAGCTGGACTCAACCCTACCTCGATTATTTGGTAGATGGAAAATTACCTGAAGATGAGGTGTTGAGCCGGCAGATCGTCCGATGAGCAAAAACCTACACTATAGTTAAAGGTGATCTCTATAAACAGAGTGTATCTGGGGTCTTTCAGCGCTGCGTATCTCCGGAAGAAGGAGTGAAAATCTTAAGAGAAATCCACGAAGGCGAGTGTGGTCATCACACTGCAGCCAAATCTTTAGTGGCAAAAGCTTTCAGACATGGTTTTTTCTGGCTTACAGCCAAGGCAGATGCCGAACGGCTGGTCAAGACGTGCAAGGGCTGCCAAAAGTACGCCAAACAAGCTCATGTTCCGGCTGATCAGCTGCGAACAATACCTATAACATGGCCTTTCGCGGTCTGGGGGCTTGACATGGTAGGACCGTTTAAATGAGCTCCAAGTGGATTTACTCACCTCTTAGTGATGGTGGATAACTTCACCAAATGTATTGAGGCTAAACCCATCACTAGTTTGATGGAGCAACAGCCAAAAGATTTGACGAGGATGTTATAATCCGGTATGGTTATCCACACAGTATTATCACAGACAACGGGAGTAATTTTTCTATGGGAGACCTTGCCGAGTTCTGCAATGAACAAAATATTCGGCTGGACATTGCGTCAGTCGCACATCCACAAGCTAATGGACAGGTTGAAAGAGCAAATGGTTTAATCCTACAGGGCCTAAAACCGAGACTCGAAGCACCACTACGTCATGCTGCGGGGGCTTGGGCAGAGGAATTACCCTCTGTAATTTGGAGTTTATGAACAACTCCGAACAGGTCAACCGGATACACACCTTTCTTCTTAGTCTATGGCGCAGAAGTCTATGGCGCAGAAGCAGTTATTCCTAGTGATTTGATTCACACTTCTCCTAGAGCGGCCGCGTATATCGAAGAAGATGCCGAGATTTCTCGACAAAATGATCTCGACTTAGTCGAAGAAGTTTGTGTCGTTGCTAAAATGAGATCAACAGCCTATCAGAAGAAGTTACGCAAGTATCATAGCCAGAGAGTCAGAAACCGGTCTTTCAATAAGGGCGATTTGGTTCTCCGGCTTGTGCAACAAAGAAAGCACAAACTTTCCCCAGTATGGGAAGGGCCATTTTTAGTTAGTCGAGTATTACACAATGGTTCATACTACTTAACTGATATGAGGCCAGTCAAAGAAAGACCTTCTACTAAGAAGAGAAAGAGAGCTGGAGGCAGTACAAATCCGGAGGAGTTAGACAGACCGTGGAATATTGCTCAGCTACGTCCCTTTTATTCTTAGTTTATCCTTCTTTGTAATCATATGTGTGTACATGTTCTGTGAGAATTAAAAGTTTTGGTTGCCTCAAGTTTTTCTGAGAAGTTTTTGCCATCTTATTTCCGAATGATCATGTCACAGTCGAAAATCCCAGAATACTTGAAAGTACTTTATGCTCATGTTTATTCTAGTTTAGATTTTCGATTATAAAAATCCTACCTTCAGGTATAACTCTAAATTTCATAGTCTATACTTTGGTTATTTGTCTGATTGCCATATGTGGGCATTTTCCGAGTAGTGAATTTTTGGTACGGGAAGTCGACTTTGTTTCTGAGTTTAAACTGGTTTTGCAATTGAGCTCCGTTTCTCGGCAAAGTTTCCGTGCAGAAGGTTTAGCCGGCTCACGAAAGAGACAAAGCGGAAAGCCAGATAAACGATAAGTATAGGCAAAAAAGTAAAAGTGCGTATGTAAACATTTCAGGTACACAAAAAATTAAAGCCAAAAGTGCTGAATAGATTTAAAACTTAGCACTAGCCAAAAGTATCATACTACATATTTACATATCCATAAAGTTTTTCAGAATAACACATTTATTTCTTATTATCTATGATGCAGGAGAAGAGGTAGGAGCTGCCGTCTCGCTGGATGCATCTGCCTCGGTCTGATAACATTCCGAGATGTTCAGATCCGATACGGTCTGTTCATCGTTGGAAACTTTGGCTGTTTCTTCTGGAGGCGGAGGCGGTGTGTCCATGCGGTTGAAGAATGGAGTATCGTAGCTGATCAAATCAGCTACGCGACACCCATATCCGGCACAAGAGTCCATGATGGCTTTGATATCCTGCTCCCGGCCGTCTTCATCCACAG
Organism: Avena eriantha; assembly: GCA_910589775.1. NCBI lineage: Eukaryota > Viridiplantae > Streptophyta > Magnoliopsida > Poales > Poaceae > Avena > Avena eriantha. Next base: position 330,516,715 of record OU342744.1, read on the forward strand.
TAGAGTACCCTCTGGTCACTTGCTAGATTTCCATGCTTCCATGGTGGCTCATGACCATAGTTAGAGCGTTCTGCGCTGCGGATCGCGCGTAGGACATGTTGCAGTCCTAGACAAGCTGCGGCATCTCCTTGGCCTTGTCTCGCACCTGAAAGTCAGATATTCTATGCATGTCTGGAACCTTGAGAGCTTCGCCAATATCCTCGATGCATTGGTGCAAGTCATGGAGCAAGTCACCGACTTGGGTAAGCCGGTGGGTGCGAGGCTTGACAGAGGTGGAATCCGTCAAGTTCAGAGGACCTAAGGATATAACGCAAAATGGTTAAGTAAATCTGACATTTGAAAAGACGAAGAACATAGACAGGGAAAAGGAAAATACCAAGGATGATCTCGTCAACTTTGGATCTCTCTTCGCGAAGACTTTGGAGTTCAGGCTGGAGCGCTGCGGATATATCCTTCTCTCTGCAAAGTTCGTCGTTGAGATCCGAGATTCTCTGATCTTGAATTGAAATCTTACGATCACGTTCATCACTGGCCACGAAGGTGGATTCGAGAATGTGAGCGATGCTCTTCTCATGATCTGCCTTGAGCTTATCCAGCTCTTGGCGAAGTTCTTTATTCTCCACCACCAAAGTTTTGAGGTTCTCGGCCTCTTCAATCATGAAACAGGACTACTTTACCAGTGCTGTAAGTCAAAAGAATAACACACCTCATCTTCAGGTAATTTGCCATCTACCAAATAATCGTGGTAGGGTTGAGTCCAGCTGGGAATTACAGCCAGAACTGCTATCAAAGGTGAGTCGGATTTGGTCGGATATTCCTCGTCCACTCCCTTTATTGAGGGAACTTTGAGGTGCTCTAAAAAAGCGCCATCCGGGACCTCTTTCCGTGCAGAGCCTATTCGAGATAGTGCATCTGCTTCCTCATTTTCTGCTCGAGGGATGTGTTAAACCTCAAACCCTTCGAACGATTTAGATAAATCATCCACGACAACCTTATATGCTTCCATGTGCTTATTTGCATTACAAATATCCGACACTTGCTGAGCAACAAGATCTGAATCTTCATAACACATCAAACATCGGATGCCGATATCATTAGCAATCCGGATTCCATGCAGCAGTGCTTCATACTCGGCAATATTATTTGTCGCTGTGAAGTGGATCTGCAACACGTATAGAAGTTTATCTCCTTGGGGTGATTTGAGCACCACGCCAGCCCCCGAGCCCCCGCAAGCCTTAGACCCATCAAAATATAGGGTCCAATATTCTGACTCAGGGAGGGTCATATTCTCCTTTGTCTTTGTCTAATCAGCAACAAAGTCAGCAAGGATTTGGGATTTGATTGCTGTCCGAGGTTTATACTCAATATCGAATGCTGAAAGCTCTACGCCCCATTTGGCGACGGGACCTATAGCGTCATTGTTGTTGATTATATCTCTCATGGGAGCTGTGCTCACCATGGTAATTGGATGTTCCTGAAAATAATGTCGTAGATTACGAGATGCTAAGAAAGCACCGTAAGCCAACTTTTGATAGTGCGGATACCGCTGTTTTGACTCTGTTAGAACCTCGCTGACAAAATAAGTCGGACGCTGCACCAAGTATTCCTGATTTTCCTCTGGTCTCTCTACTACCATGACGATACTAACGACTTTGTTTGTCGCAGCAAGATAAAGCAACATCGGTTCCTGTGGTTCCGGGGGTGCAAGGATTGGAGCATATGAGAGTACTGTCTTTAGATCTTGTAGCGCAGCTTCAGCTTCGTCGGTCCACACAAAATCCTTAGACTTTTTCAGGAGTTTGTATAATGGTGCAACTCTGTCACCGAGCCGGCTTACAAACCGACTGACTGCAGCTATGCAACCAGTTAGTCTTTGTACGTCCTTCAGGCGAGTTGTCCTGGAAATGTTGAGTATAGCTTTAATTTTGTCTCGGTTCACCTCTATGCCTCTTTGAGACACGATCAAACCTAACAATTTTCCGGCTGGGATTCCAAAGAAACATTTCTTCGGATTAAGCATAATGTTTTATTTTTGTGGATTGGCGAATGTTTCCACTAAGTCGGAAATCAAGGTTTCCTTCTTTTTGGACATCACCACAATATCATCCACATATGCATGTATATTGCGTCCGATTTGGTCGTGGAGGCAACGCTGCATTGTGCATTAGAGGCAATCCTGCGTTCTTCAGCCCAAAAGGTATCGTAACAAAACAGAAGGTTCCGAAAGGGGTTATGAATGAAGTTTTGACTTTGTCAGATTCCTTCATCTGGATTTGGACCGGAATATGCGTCGAGAAAACAGAGGAGTTCCGAGCCTACCGTAGAATCGATAAGTTGATCAATCCTAGGCAGAGCTAACTGATCTTTGGGGCAAGCCTTGTTCAAGGAAGTATAATCAACACACATCCTTAAATCAGTGGTGTCCTATTTAGGGACCATTACAGGATTGGCCGACCACTCAGTGTGTATGACCTCTTCTATGAATCCGACTAACTCGAGCCGTGCTAGTTCCTCAGCTATTGCCTTACGCTTTTCATCGCCGAAACATCGTAAGGACCTCTGCGTCGTGCCGAGAGCGCCACAGCCAACCAGCTCGCAAGCGCCGCGCCTCGCCCTCGCCTCCCGTGCACCCACTCGCCATAACCCCAGCTAGCTCCCAGACATCCCTGTTCGCCGCCGCGCGACCCATAGCCCCTGTGCACCGTCTCCAACACCGCCAGTTCCGCGCAGAGCACCGCATGCACCCGACCATTCTCGACTGCCACGTGCCACGCCTTTAAGATCGTGATGACCGCCAGGGAGAACTACGTAGCCCCCTACCCTTAGCCATGCCGCTAGCTCACTGTACCGCCATCGTCAGAGAAGCCAGTCCATCCTGCTCGGTCCCCTCGCCGGTGTATAAATAGAGGCCCTCTCCGTCTCAATTCGCCACACCACCTCACTCCCCACTCCTCAGAACACCTCCAACACCCTTTCCCGGAGCAAGGCGAACGCCGCATCGCCGGAATCTAGCCAAAGTCCGCCGTTGTAGAGGAGAAGAGGAGCCGTCGATTGGAGCCGCCCCAGGAGCTGCCACGACCACCGTTCGAACCGCCATCGTCTACAACATCGTTCACCCCCATCGCCGAACCTAACCAGAGCCCTGGTGAGCCTCACACGACCTCCATCGCCGTGTTAGGGTTCAGACCTCACCGGAGCTGTTCGTCATCGACGATGAACCTTAGCCGTTAGATCAGGTTCTAATCGTAGGGCCTAGATTGAAAGATACTGTTTTAGTTAGATAGAGTCGCTAACTAGTGGGACCCCCTTGTCAGCAGCCCGATGCGCCACGCTGTGCAGATTGGGCTGGCCCAGTTAGTTTCCCGTGCAGGCCTGTAGATTCAAATGGTTATTTCCCATTTTAGTTGAAACCAGATTCTGTCAGTAGATTCAAAAATCAATTCAGAGAGTTTCACTGTACCAAATTGCATGATTTCAATTTTGTTAGAAATGTATTTAAATTATCTATCCAAGGCCGTTGGATTCAAGTAATTTGGAATTAGGGATCACCTATACCAAAAATAACAAGATAGAGACTTTTCCACGTTCAAACATTTTTCAAAAATTAACCATACATGATTTTGAGTTGATTCCAACTCTCAAGAATCCCATTTGACAAGATCTATCTGAATATGTAAAAATATTTAGGTTTACATGCAGTGATAATGGACTAGTACCAAAAGTATGCTAGTTAGGCCTTTCTAGTCACTTTAATTCTATTAAATGATAATCTTAAACTTTATAAAATATGACCAACACTTTAAATCACATTCCCATGTATTAGAATATGTGGTGATGACATGTGTCAACATGATACCATATTTTAACTAGAGAATATTAAATCTTAAGTATTTTTCAATGAGTATAAATTACTTTCCCAAAATAAGATAAATAAAATTAGGTCTTTATTTCATGTGATGATTGTGATGATGCTAGATCATCAAGTGTGAGCCTTATGTGCCAAATTGAAGTAGTTAAGTATTGTTTGGTGATTGTGTACCTCGTATTCATTTATAGACGATAGTACCGACCCAAGATACGAGGAGGAGGAGTACTACCAAGAAGAAGAAGAAGAAAACTTCAACCACTTCAGTACTCAAGGCAAGCCTAGCACTACAAGTTAACTACGCAAGTTAACACTTGCCCACTTCATAACCTATGCAAGATGCCAAAGGAATGCTTGGTTATGCAACTATGATTATACCAATCCCAAGTTTTACTTGCAAGCTTTATTCTTTTACTTTACCAAAGTTCTTTACTTTTAGTTAGTGCTTTGTGAGTATTGAAAGAATAGTATAGATACCATAAAGAGTATAAAACAAGGCCTAAGTAGTTATAATTAGATGTCATTCCAAGGCATGAGATTAGAGTTGGATAGTTAGCCTTGATTAGCACTCCTCATTAGTGAATACCCTCAACTTTAGTGGCTAGTGCTAAGCATAAAAGTTGATCACTTTAGATGGGAATACTTGGGATTATGAAAACCTGGAATGAGGATTCATTCTATTGAGATGTTTTGACATGTGTTGAGAAACAAAAAAGGATTTGATGATGAAAATGTTGAGGCATGAGCCTTAGCCCTTTATAAAAACTAATGGTTGGGTTCGGATGCGATACCATTCCAAGTTCACTGTACAACCACAATACCTGAATTGGGTAGGGCTTAATTGGAAGTTTATATGCCTTAGTATGGGTTCCCTTGCGGAAGAGGTTGAGCTGAGGCTACCTCGTGAGTGTGAGTGTCCACCTATGTAGTGCCCAGGATGGCAGATGGCCATGGCTAGGAGGCCAAGCTCATAGGGGAGGTGCCTATACTAGAGTGTGTAATTGAAAGGTTATGATTGATTATCCGCATACTAAGTATGATGATTCAGGGTTATCCCTGATAGATGCATCGAATTTGTGGTGAAAGTGTACCACCTCTGCAGAGTGTCAAACTATTCGAATAGTCATGTCCGCGGTCATGGACAGTTGGAGTGGCCATACTGTTCCATTTTCAGATGTTTTCAAAATGACTTGTGAATTGAACTGTGACTTTGACTTGACCAAAACAGGGTTGTGAGCATGAAAACTAGGTTCCCACTTAAGTTATTTAGAACCTTAACTTAGTTTTCTTTACTTCTAAACTCAATATGAGATAAATCTGGCTTGTTGCAAATAAACCTAGAGCTTAAGATTCCTACTAGAACTACCTTACTTGTTAGTGATAGTTTGCGAGTACTTAAAGAGTACTCATAGCTTTTTCCCTGGCTATTCCCGTGGCCAGACTATGAGGAGGACTACCAGGATGATGGACAGCAGGAGGTCTACGACAACTAGGATCATCTCCCATCGTCAGCATTGCTCGTGACTCTGAAGATGGAGCCCCTACTATGTTTATTTTCCGCTGCTTGATTTGTATTACGACTGGATCATGAGATCCTTTATTTGTAAGACCTTTATTTTTGTTTGTAATGGATGATGTACCGTGGTACCAATTCTGTTATGTCTTGCAAAAATGGTAATCCTGGGATTGCGAGGTATGGAATAACAGGCATCTGGGATTAAAAATCTGGGTGTTGACAAGTTGAAACAAAACCATGAACCCTAGGGATTTCCCTCTTATCTCATTATCTATCTCAATCTTCAGATGACTCGTGGAAATCTCGGAGGAAGCAGTTCATCTCAGGACCCAATGTTGCAGATTCTGCAAATGCTAGTTTCTGACCGTGAAGCTAGTAGAGCCGAATGCCAAGCCAACCTAGCCACTCTTCAACAGATAGCTCAGATCGCCCACAATAACCAAGGTCACGGAAACCAGGATCACCATGGATCCAAGCTCAAGAACTTTCAGCATACCAACCCACCTATCTTAAATAATTCTGAGGATCCCGTAGATGCTTATGACTGGCTACAAACCATGGAAAACAACCTGGAGGTCATAGGAGTTGAAGCCAATGAAAATGTACTGTTTGCCACCCATTATCTGGTAGGAGATGCAAGAGCCTGGTGGAATAGCACCCGTACCATGAACAAAGTTCAGATGATGACTTGGGAAGCATTCAAGATCAAGTTCAGCCGCACCCATGTGCCCCAAGGTTTGGTCACCAGGATGAGAGATGAGTTCAGGGAACTGAAGCAAGGAAGGATGCCGGTAGTGGAGTACCGTGACAAATTTCTATCGCTAGCTAGATATGCACCTGATGAGATTAACACCAAATCAAAGAAGAAGGAAAGGTTCCTAAATGGATTGCATGATGAGATGTAAACTATGTTAGTCAACATCTGTTATGGAGATCTAGAAGAGCTAGTAGATTCTGCCATCCAAATGGAAGGGAAGATAAACCAAGCTAATGACAACCGCAAGCATAGGATGATGCACCAGACTGGATCCCACCATGCCCATAAGTATCGCCCCAACCCGTCTGCAGGATATGCCCCAAGAAACAACAGATCCCCTATGTCCCGTCCAAACTACCCTAATCATAGCGGAGGAAACCTAAAGTCTGGAGGAAACCACAACAACAACCCTGGCAACTCCAACAACTTCAACCATGCACCGCCCAAGTCCAACAACAACAACAATAATACTGCCCCAAGGATTGGAAGAAATGATGTGCCTTTTGCAGGAAAAGACAAGTCCCAGATTACTTGCTTTGAATGCAGAGTCAAGGGTCACTACTCCAAAGAGTGCCCCAAGAAGCTTACAGCAGCCACCAATGTGAATGCCCCCGCTCAGCAGCAATGCCATGTTCAGCCTAGAAGGATATTTTCCCTAGGGAATTCGCTCAACCGCAACGGCCGTCTATGCCACATGAATGCTGAAGAAGCTCAGGAAGCGCCCGATGTTGTGCTGGGTATGTTTTCTGTTAACTCAGTACTTGGAAGAGTGTTGTTTGATTCTGGAGCATCGCACCCGTTTGTTACAGAAGAATTTGCATGCACTAGCAAGATTCAACCAACAAAATTGAAGCATGTTATGATAATTCAAGTACCTAGTTCAACCACCAAAGCTAGAAAAATTTGCAAGGCTATACGTATTAGAATCCATGGAATAGATTTTTATGCCAATCTAATAGTACTTGGAACCAAAGGTTTGGAAGTAGTACTAGGAATGGATTGGATGTCGAAACATAAAGGATTGATCGACTATGCCAAGAAACCCATAACCATGACCTGTAGCTCTGGAGTATCAGTAGAGCATGTATCTGAGACCTTGCCCCGTCAATTCAAATGCAGCAAGAGTCTAGCCCAACCAACAATAGACCAAGTCAGAGTAGTCTGTGAATACCCCGACGTATTCCCAGATGAATTGCCCGGTATGCCCCCAGATCGGGATATCGAGTTCATCATTGAACTAGTTCCTGGAACTGGACCCATAGCTCAGAGACCTTATAGTATGAACCCATCTGAATTAGTGGAGCTGAAGAAGCAACTGGATGCTATGTTGGAGAAATGTCTGATTCAACCAAGCGCATCGCCATGGAGATCACCTGTTTTGTTTGTGGATAAGAAAGATGGAGGTAACGTTTATGTACGGATTACCGAAAGGTGAATGATGTCACCATCAAGAATAAGTACCCACTGCCAAAGATAGAGGATCTGTTTGACCAGTTGACTGGTGCCAGAGTGTGATGGCCCAAAATATATCCAGCTCGTTGGGGAACCCCAATAGGAAGGTATGATGAGCACATCAGCAAGTTTTGCCTCAGTTATGAAAGCAAGGTTTTCAACTGAAAGGGAAGTTAGCCCCCATATATATTGGACCCTTCAAGATTTTGAATCGCCGAGGAGAAGCATCATATCAACTAGAACTGCTAGAGGAGATGTCATCCATACATAATGTGTTCCATATCTCGTTACTTCGCAAATGCCTAGAAGTTCCGGAGAAGACCGAAGTGTTCAAGAACATTGATCACCAAGCCATAGATATCAACAAGGATCGTGAAGTACCCATTCGTATTTTGGAAGAAGCCTTCAGAACCACCAGGACCCAGAGTATCAAGTTTTTGAACATCTAGTGGAGCAACCATACCGAAGAAGAAGCTACTTGGGTGCGAGAGGATTAAATTAGGACTGAGTTTCCAAATCTCTTTAGTTCCTAGTTTTTCTTAAATCTCGGGACGAGATATGTTTAAGGAGGGAAGGTTTGTAACACCCCAAAAATGCTAATCAAGTTCTAATCACCCAATTTTAGGGTTAACAAAAAACTTTTATTACTAAATTGAATATGATTGCATGTGTGATTTGCATTAGTGTATGATTGAGTGAAATTGCCATGTTTGATTGCTACAAATGATAAGAAATGGTTTAAAGATGAATACTACATCATCTAGGCCAATTACAAACAAAATCCAAAGAAAAAGAAATCAAATATGAATCAAATGATCAAATGGTATTTTGACCAAAGTTAACCACTAGGCCACTTTGTGAGTTCCTAGCAAAGAATTTCTAACAGAAACAATTCCATTTCTTTTCACCCCTTGCTAGACAAGGTAAAAGTGAATCCAAACCCACTTTACAAACTCACCAGAACTATTTTCAAATCTATTTAAAGGACAATTCAAATTTGAATCAAGTTCGTATGGTAAGATCACCAGTTTGAAAGAACCACCCAAATCAATTCACCTTGCCTTTTCCCAGCAACCATAGACACTGAAGCATAAGATCAAAACACTCACCAGATTTCATTCAAAAATTTCAAATTTAAATTCTTGCGCCCATTTAGTCGAACACCTTGCAGACACTAATTAAACCACTGCCTAACTTCACTATTTTGAGCAGCGATCACTCACCCCACTGTCCCCTCTTCACTCCCCTGGTCTCCCCCAACACACATCAGCACCAGACACGCACCCCCTCTTTGTCGTTGCGCCAGTGCAACGCCACCCGAAGCTTGCCACGCCGGCCGACCATGGACCGCTCGCTAGAGACCATGCTGCCCCCATCCATGTTGTCCAGCAAGAAGGCCACCGTCCACCGCCACCCCTTGTCCATCCCTTGACCGCAGCCAGGCCATGGACCACCCCAGCAACGCCGCGCGCACTTTCTCTGCGCTGTGTCGAGAGCGCACCAGCCGACCAGCTCGCATGCACCATGCCTCGCCCTCGCCCCACGTGCACCCACTCGCCATAACCCCAGCTAGCTCCCAGACATCCCCGTTCGCCGCCGCGCGACCCGTAGCCGCCGTGCGCCGTCTCGAACACCGCCAGTTCCGCGTAGAGCACCGCACGCGCCCGACCATTCTCGACCGCCCCGTGCCACGCCATTAAGCCCGTGATGACCGCCAGGGAGCACTGTCTTGCCCCTAGCCACAGCCATGCTGCTAGCTCACTATACCGCCGTCACCGGAGAAGCCAGCCCATCCCGCTCGGTCCCCTCGCTGGTGTATAAATAGAGGCCCTCCCCGTGATTGTGTACCTCGTACTCATTTATAGACGATAGTACCGACCCGGGATACGAGAAGGAGGAGTACTACCAAGAAGAAGAAGATAACTTCAACCACTTCACTACTCAAGGCAAGCCTAGCACTACAAGTTAACTATGCAAGTTAACACTTGCCTACTTCATAAACTATGCAAGATGCCTAAGGCATGCTTGGTTATGCAACTTTGATTATACCAATACCAAGTTTTACTTGCAAGTTTTGTTATTTTACTTTACCAAAGTTCTTTACTTTTAGTTAGTGCTTTGTGAGTATTTAAAGAATAGTATATATACCATAAAGAGTATAAAACTAGGCCTAAGTAGTTATACTTAGATGCCATTCCAAGGCATGAGATTAGAGTTGGATAGTTAGACTTGATTAGGACCCCTCATTAGTGAATACCCTCAACTTTAGTGGCTAGTGCTAAGCATAAAAGTTGATCACTTTAGGTGGGAATACTTGGTGAAAATGATTATGAAAATCTTGGAATGAGGATTGATTCTATTGAGATGTTTTGACATGTGTTGAGAAACATAAAAGGATTTGATGATGAAAATGTTGAGGCATGAGCCTTAGCCCTTTATAAAAACTTATGGTTGGGTTCGGATGCGATACCATTCCAAGTTTACCGTACAACCACAATACCTGAATTGGGTAGGGCTTATTTGGAACTTTATATGCCTTAGTATGGTTCCCTAGCGGAAGAGGTTGAGCTGAGGCTACCTCGTGAGTGAATGCCCACCTATGCAGTGCCCAGGATGGCAGATGGCCATGGCTGGGAGGCCAAGCTCATAGGGGAGGTGCTTATACTAGAGTGTGTAATTGAAAGGTTATGATTGATTATCCGCATACTAATTATGATGATTCAGGGTTATCCTTGAGAGATGTATCGAATTTTGTGGTGAAAGTGTACCACCTCTACAGAGTGTCAAACTATTCGAATAGCCGCGTCCGCGGTCATGGACAATTGGAGTGGCCATACTGTTCCATCGTCAGATGTTTTCAAAATGACTTGTGATTGGAACTATGACTTTGACTTGACCACAACTGGGTTGTGAGAATGAAAACTAGGTTCCCACTTAAGTGATTTAGAACCCTAACTTAGTTTTCTTTACTTCTAAACTTAGTATGAGATAAATCTATCTTGTTGCAAATAAACCTAGAGCTTAAGATTCCTACTAGAACTACCTTACTTTTTAGTGATAGTTTGTGAGTACTTAAAGAGTACTCATGGCTTTGTCCCTGGCTATTCCCGTGACCAGACTATGAGGAGGACTACCAGGATGATGGACAGTAGGAGGTTTACGACAACTAGGATCATCTCCCATCATCTGCATTGCCTGTGATTCTGAAGATGGAGCCCCTACTATGTTTATTTTCTGCTGCTTGATTTGTATTAAGACTGGATCATGAGATCCTTTATTTGTAAAACATTTATTATGGTTTGTAATGGATGATGTAGTGTGGTACCAATTATGTTATGTCTCGCAAAAATGGGATTAAAAATCCAGGTGTTGACAGATTGCTTCTAGTATCTCATTTAATACTAATACTGATGTGTTGATCTGGCAGTATGAAAATAAAGGGGTTTACTCCACCACTTCCTTGTATGCTGTCATTAATTTTGGAGGAGTGACACCCATTTATATTCCTGCTGTTTGGCAATTACACATACCCCCTAGAGTACATATTTTCCTTTGGCTCCATACCCATAACCAATTAATGACTAGAGATAACTTCAAGAAGAGACATATGAATAAACCTGAAGACTGCATTTTCTGTAGTGAGGATGAATCTGTTGCTCACCTATTTTTGTAGTGCTTAGTTGCTAGATAGGTCTGGGAGATCATTTCCAGGTTCTTTAACATTAATATTGGGAATGATTACATGTCAGTAGCTAGATTCTGGATTGCTAAAAAGAAATATGAAGTTTTAAATTCTATATGTGTTGCTTCCCTCTGGTGTCTCTCGAAATTTAGGAATGACATGATCTTTAATGGTCTGTTGGGGTTCCGCGTATGAAAACAATAAATTTTACTCTACGCCCCTGAACCCCCTGAAGCTGCCAGGACCTATCTATTAGTAATACAGTAACGAGAGGGGATTTTCGCGAACTTACCCTTGAAGACCAAAAAGCGTTGTCAACGCTCAGGAGAACGTGGTTGATGTAGACGAGCTGAAGCCGACCTCAAGGTCGTGATGAAGTCCTTGCGCTCCTCTGGCTCAACCGACTTGAGTGCCTCAAGTGCGACACCTCGTGGGGAGTTACACACGTCCGGTGCCTGACGATGACTCCCGCTTCCCCGATCCAGCACCAGTTGCGGAAGTAGAGCTCCCGAATCCGAATCCCGCAGGGCGACAACTCTCCGCGGTGAAGATGTCTCTTGTTCGCGCAGTCCAGACTTGGGACCACGATCACGAGAGAGAGAGAGAGGGGGATAGAGAAAATATCAATTAGAGGTCCTCCCAAAAGTGAGAAGACCTTTATTGATTATTGGTGTATTTTATTTGGCCAAATACCCCCACTATATATAGGGGGAGGGGAGGTACTACCTCCCTCAAAGTCCCAGGGTGGGACTAAGGGAGAGGAGGGGGGAGGGGTGGCACCGCCGGCCACCCCCATGGGACCCGCGCGGGGGGGGGGGGGGGGGGGGGGGGCTGGCCCACTAGGGCGCCGGCCACCCCCTTGGCCCCCTTCTCCCTCTCTCCTTTCCCTAATGGGCCCTCTCCCCTCTGGGAATTGGCCCATTTAGCCTTTGACTATTTAAATTGATTTTCTCTTTATTAAATAATAATGAATAAATGATTAAATCAACATTTAACATTCATTCACACATTATTCAATCTCCGTAGCTATGGAACACCTTCCACCTCTACTCCGGACATCCTCCGGACTTACCGAAACCCTTCCGATTTTCTCTCTACTACTCTTCGGTAATTCTACCGATCCTATAAACACTCTCTAAGCATCATCAAGCCCTTAAGCGTGATACCCCACGGTTGGGAACACTCCAGACATGGTCGAGACACTCCCGCACCAATGATCGACAGAGGGACCTAGATGGCCATGTGACCCCTGTGCGTTCCACGAAGATCTTTCGTCATTTGAACTGGGACAGTCGTGTCTTATTCCCTTTGTCTCTCGATACTTCCATAGCCCAAGATCTGATCAATGACATCACCATGTTGTGTCCAATCTCGTTACCGAACAATGCTACTTGACTCGTTTTCTGACAAGTGATATCCCCGTGATCAAATCACATGCTGCGCAGCAATTGGATATAACCTATCCGAGTGGGCCCTTCGAGTCTCTTCCCATCACATGGACGGACAAATCCCACTCTTGACATATATTGCCTCAATGGTTTCCTCCGAGTACCTGAACACACATTTATAACCACTGTATTACCAAGTTGCGCTTGATGCTATCAAAGCACTCTAGGAGACTGTGATTGATATAGCCTCACGATCTAAGGAATAGTCCGCAAGGATCCATTTCTAATCATCATAACTTGAACTTCCTGACATGATCGGGTCACGATGTTTAGGTTGGGTATTGGTTCATCATCTCATTCTCGGAAAGAGATGACTCCATTTCCAACTAGCATAAATGCCACATGATCAGGAAACATGATCATCTGTTGACCAATGAACCGGTGACTAGAGTTTCACTGGGAACCCCTGGTTGTTTGTATATCACGCGTGTATTGATGTTCCACTCTATACAGTTATAGCATGATATAAAACTTAATCCTAAACTATATGAAATATGATAATAGTCCTTACTACTATTTGTCTCTAGGGCATATTTCCAACAATCTCCCACTTGCACTAGAGTACAAATACACTAGCTGCATTTGTTCCTTAATTATTGGAACCATATATTCGGTACCCTGAACATGCTTGCTCATGGAAGAGGTTGAGTCTTGGGTATGTACATTACAGTCCCATATACTTTGCAACTTACTAATGTCACCTTGATTGTCATTAATACTCTATCATCACATGATAGCATCTATGTGTATGCATCGTCGCTATGGCAGCAGAACGAGACCTGATTCTAGGAGCCTACAGTGACTTTAGATCAACCTCGAGGGTTTCTCATGGGCACTGTGCCCTGGGACACATCATTCTACGTTAAAAGCAAACTAGCCCCACCATAACATTATACAACACTTTAGATGGTACCCTTATCTATTATTATAAATGTATTCATCGATGTTTTTGTTCACCTCGCTTCCTACTTTGCTTTAATTGGTATTTACAGGAGTTCCCAACATATTCCCTTATAACATAACTCTGTATGCTTTAAGATATGTCATCCTTTATGGATTTGGAAAACATGTCTACAGTTCTCTATTAGACACTTAGCTCAACGTTCTGTGATTCAAACTTAATCACTTTTAAGCATTCCACATTGGATCATATATTATGTTAAGTTACCATCATGGTTTTCTAAGAAAGAACCTATGTCTCAGCATAGTGGATGATGATCATCCTTTTCTTTCTATCAACCGTTGATGTTCAACTTGATACTATTCCTAATTTGAGTTATTAAGGACCAGCTCCTTAATTAACTTATATTCTGAAACCCCTTTCAGAGTCCCTTAAGGAATACTACATAATATCATAATACACCCATTATCAACTTTTACATCTAACTCATTATTTATAAGTATTTGCGCTTTCATTATTAACATACTTAAGAATTACTCCTATAAGCTCCCACTCAAAATATGTTCCTACATATTTGAATTTGAGACTTATATTGCTCCCAGTTAAAAATATGTCAATCACATATTGTTTCAGGAAGACTTTCATAGCTCCCACTCAATTTTATGCAAATTGCGTATCCACTCACTGTTTTGAATAACTTCAAAATCCTTTGATCAAATATCAAACTTGGAGTTTTACTATGAGATACTAGTACTATTACTAGTTTTAAATCCTCTAGACATTCAGCACACTTGAATTAAATTCATTTGAATTTGTCCAATACTTGACAAATTGTGCTTTTGTCATTCACCCCCTTTTCCACCATGGCTTTGCAGTCATTTGGGAAAATTCAAGTAACCCCTTTTACTTGTGAGATTCAGCAACGAATTGCTTTCTAATCTCAAGGGAATTTTGCTTTTAGGATTTCTCATAATTTAGTATACCATTATGTCCTTAGTAGTTCGTAGGTATGTCATATTCCAATAATCATGACAAATGATTCACAAATGTATCCATACAAAATATGGATTACGTTTTGAATCCTACTTCATGTAGTGAAAACACCAGCGGGGAAAACACAATGATCAATATCATTGATTCTTTCCTTCTGTAAAGAGAATCATTCAGGAACGTTATCCGTTGCGCTTCTCAATACTTTGATGCAAGGATATGAATTCTCATCGTGTTTTTCACCGATTTCCATTTGCTCCATAATCGAGAAATATCACTAAGTGAGCTTTCTCAAGAATGCACCAAAATCCAAGCAATACGAATTTTTTTTCCTTTTGGTTTCAGCTATGGATTTTGTATTAAAAGTTTCCAGTGAATACTCTACAACGACTTATTCTCTATGGTTTTGGTTATATCGAATAACCCCAAAACTTTCACGATTTCAAATGGTTCACTGTAAATTCTAATTTGAGTGCTTACTATTTCTCACTAATAGTCTCTACATCTACACTACAACAATTTATTTGGTTCCCTCTATTCACCCACTTTGATATCTAATACCACATTGTGATGCTTTGCATTTTGACGTTTCAAAATGCTTTGCATTCCACAATTTTTTATGCCATTCTCATAAAGTTGAATTTCATTACTATTGATCAAATCATAGTAATTAGATTCTCTTTTATCTTTATACCCTTTTTTGGTGAAACACTTTGATCAAATCAAACAGTTTCAGATTCATGTTTCCTTTGGTAAACTTATTTATGCATTTAAACAATCATATAATGATAATAACCATTTTTGTCAAAACCCAATACATCGAATATGTATTTACTTTTAACAATTCTTTAAACACTTTGTATTCAAGTAATACACGATGTTCAAGTTATTTTGCCGAACTTAGGCATGATTTATATGTGATAAGAAATCGAATGACTTTCACATATTATCATTATAACTTTGAATTTAAACAATGGTTTTTTATTCATTAAGTTGGGTATTTTAAACAAGGCATTTTAATATTATACAAATTTTCATGCATTATCAATCAGTTTCAAACAACAAGGATAATTCACATATAATCAAACAAGATATGAACACAAATAGAAATCATTCATAAAAGTGGAACAACTGTTTGTTACAAATTCATATGAATAACCGTCTCACAAAGTGTGAGGCACACTAAAGAAGTTCACAATCTTTTGATTACAATAATCATCCTAAACACAAACTAAATGATAAATGTCGAGGGACAGTGTCGTCGGCCATCATCATCATGCTCGCCATCAACACGCAACGTCACCTCCTCTCCAACAAGCACCTCTCATGCAGAAGGACCTGTTTTCAGCAAAACAGAACAAGTATCAGATATACTTAACACTGCAAATGTGTTTGCAAGATTATATCATTTATAAAATTGTATATCAAATATATAACTTTGTCATTGATGACTCCAGCGACGTCGGGTTCATCCAGCACATTTCTGAAATGTGATATGAACTCGACGAAGTCCAGTGTTTCTGTGTCGCCTCTCATAATGCAGATCCCGACCTGTGCTTGGAAGCTTGGTGGTAGCGACCGCAGCACAACTCCCATCGCAAAAGAGTTTGAGAACTAGTTGTCCAGGTAGTATGCCAGACTCATGTATGCATCATAGATGCTCAGTAAGTGCTCGTCTAGTGAGGAGCCCTCCTCCATCTTTATGGAGAGGAAGTACCCCATCAGCTCATACTCCCACATGCGCACTTGTTCTACGAAATGCGATCTCAGATGTGCCATGACCACTTGGGGTTTAAGACTTCCCACTATTGGCCATAGCCCATCCTCCATTCTGAGGCGCATCGTCACTGATATGAATGTGGCCATCACACGACGATGGCAGCGCAGATCCCGCTGCTCCTGGGTCTCATGAGAATAGGGTGGCTCCAAATACATCTCGCAGGTCATGTAGTCAGCTACATTGTTCTCACCAAGGAGATCAAACAGGCGCATGACCCATGCAGAAAAGTTGGATCCATCTAACTTGAGCTTTTCTCCTTTTAACCAATCGTCGATAGGGAAGGTAAACTCGGGGAGAACCATTTTCTACATTTATAATTACAAAAGGAATTTAGACTAAGTTTATAATTAAATGAGTTAATAATAACTCCACTCAGAAACACCTATCACGACAAGGGTTACTAGTGATAACACGGCCCCTATCAGCCACATCTCCCCCGATTGACACGGCCATCGATGTGGGTTCAAAGGTGGACGCTAAACGTCGGTCACATCATTCATACGACTCATGCTCGACCTTTCGACCATCCGTGTTCCGAGGCCACACTTCTATGGCGTGCTAGGCATGCCAACTCAACCTTAGTGTATTCACTGTGCAACATGGCTTACACCAACTGTATGCGAACGTAGATATGTCTGACAGCCAGGCCTGTACCCTGGATTGCCTCATACCAAAGAACTTTCTTGGTGGTGCACACTAAGGGGGAACACAATAATTCTAACAGGGATCATCTTATTAGGCTGTCGTCGAGTATCTAATACTATCACACAATAAGATATACAAACAATAACATTGAATGTAAATGCTACGTGATATGGTCCTTCACATCGTGATCTCCATCCACCGTCACCGGATTCCGGCGCTTGGGTTCCGCGCCATAGACACCAGGGTAGTGGTGTCATTCCAGCGTGGTAGACCGTCACCTTCATGACTATCTACTACTACGTAACAAAAGGTAATCACTTTACCTTTGCCACAACCATATCACAAAGTAACGCCCCCTGCAACACAAAGTTAGACGCCTCTACTTTATCTTTGCATGTTTTACGTGGCTGAATGGGCTTTCGCACAAGAACCGTTCTTACCTACGGACTTTCAGCACAACGCTGATCAAGTAGTTGTCTCTACTACACCCCTTTCGGGGCCCTCCATTGCAAATGGTATACCAACTAATGCGAGAGAGACAAACACCCCCCAAGCCACTTTATACGGTACAAGCCGCATGTCAAGCGTGGACCAGTCTCGCGAATAACGCGTAAAGTCAGTTCGGGGCCGCTTCATCAACCATTACTATGGTATACACAAGTACACGTGGGAGGGTAACAACTAAAAGATCAATGCCCACACGCTACATCTCGTGTGTTCTACCCGTACTATCATTACTACGCATAGATCTAACTCTGATACCACTGTTGGGGTTCCGTGTATGAAAACAATAAATTTTACTCTCCGCTCCTGAACCTCCTGAAGCTGCCAGGACCTATCTATTAGTAATACAGTAACGGGGGGGGGGGGGGGGGGGGTTCGTGAACTTACCATTGAAGACCGAAAAGCGTTGTCAACGCTCAGGAGAACGTGGTTAATGTACATGAGCCGAAGCCGACCTCAAGGTCGTGATGAAGTCCTTGCGCTCCACTGGCTCCAACGACTTGAGTGCATCTAGTGCGACACCTCACGGGGAGTTACACACATCCGCTGCCTAACGATGACTCCCGCTTCCCCGATCCAGTAGCAGTTGCGGAAGTAGAGCTCCTAGATCTGAATCTCGCAGCGCGATGGCGCTCCGCAGTGAAGATGTCTCTTGTTCTCGCAGTCCATACTTGGGACCACGATCACGAGAGAGAGAGGGGGAGAGAGAGAATATCAATTATAGGTCCTCCCAAAAGTGAGAAGACCTTTATTGATTATTGGTGTATTCTATTTGGCCAAATACCCCCACTGTATATAGGGGGAGGGGAGGTACTACCTCCCTCAAAGTCCCGGGGTGGGACTAAAGGAGAGGAGGGGGAGGGGTGGCACCGCCGGCCACCCCCATGGCCCCGCGGGGGGGGGGGGGGGGCTGGCCCACTAGGGCGCCGGCCACCCCCTTGGCCCCCTTCTCCCTCTCTCCTTTCCCTAATGGACCCTCTCCCCTCCGGGAATTGGCCCATTAAGCCTTTGACCATTTAAATTGATTTTCTCTTTATTAAATAATTATGAATAAATGATTAAATCAACATTTAACATTCATTCACACATTATTCAAAATACGTGGCTATGGAACACCTTCCACCTCTACTCCGGACATCCTCCGGACTTACCGAAACCCTTCCGGTTTTCTCTCTACTATTCTTTGGTAATTGTATCGATCCTATAAACACTCTCTAAGCATCATCAAGCCCTTAAGCGTGATACCCCACGGTCCGGGAACACTCCAGACATGGTCGAGACACTCCCGCACCAATGATCGACAGAGGGACCTGGATGGCCATGTGACCCCAATGCGTTCCACAAAGATCTTTCGTCGTTTGAACCGGGACAGTCGTGTCTTATTCCCTTTGTCTCTCGATACTTGCATTACATGAGATCTTATCAATGACATCACCATGTGGTGTTCAATCTCGTTACTGAACAACGCTACTTGACTCGTTCCGACAAGTGATATCCCCGTGATCAAATCACATGCTGCGCAGAAATGGGATATAACCTCTCCGAGTAGGCCCTTCGAGTATCTTCCTGTCACATGGACGGACAAATCCTGCTCTTGACATATATTGCCTCAATGGTTTCCTACGAGTACCTGACCACACCTTTATAACCACTGTATTACCAAGTGGCGCTTGATGTTATCAAAGCACTCTCGGGAGATAGTGATTGATATAGCCTCACGATCTAAGTAATAGTCCAGGAGGATCCATTTCTAATCATCGTAACTTGAACTTCGTGACATTATTGTGTCACGATGTTTAGGTTGGGTATTGGTTCATCATCTCATTCTCGGAATGAGATGACTCCATTTCCAACTGGCATAAATGCCACATGATTAGGAAACATGATCATCTGTTGACCAATGAACAAGTGACTAGAGTTTCACTAGGAACCCCTGGTTGTTTGTATATCACACGTGTATTGATGTTTCCACTCAATACAGTTATAGCATGATATAAAACTTAATCGTAAACTATATGAAATATGATAATAGTCCTTACTACTATGTATCTCTAGGGCATATTGCCAACATGGTCTACGTTGGCTTAAATTGCATCAGGTCCTGAGGAAGATCTTAACTTACACTAGAGGTTGATTGACATGTGTATGATTACTCGGATGCTCATTATGCGCTACCTTACAGTGGGTAAAAGGCCTACGATTCGTAAAGATTCAAGATAAAATAGCCCAAGGAAGCAACCGACAGAGACTTTTATTGCATTAGCAAAGAAACTGCGAACCGACATTATGTTGGAATTATAATGACATGTGTATGAAACCTATTCGCATAAAACTTTAAGACCCAGCCTATTATATATAGGGCGGGAGAATCCCAAGCGAGGTACCGAAACCTAGAGGACAACTTGTAATAGAGTGTTTTCCCAATATTCGGGTGACTTTGTCTTCATTGTTTTCCTGACATCCAACGAAATCCCTAGCGTTCTCTTTTCTGCAAAACCCCAAGTACATCACCATGGGCATTGCCGAGGTTACCCCTCGTCATTGATCTTCAAGGAGGAGATGCTAGAACAGGGAGACAGGTTCCGTGTCTACCTCTCCAAAATCCTGGACTCAAGCTTCGAGCTGACGAGTGGCTGAGTAAGGGGCATGCTGATGAGATGGATGACCTTGATCAACCTTCATCTCCATCTCCCAAGAGGACAGCTCTTCTAGGGACATGGGAGACGCCGACATCCACTCTGGAAGCTGCAATCCTCCTCTCCCCTCTCTAGTCTTCCCCAGCCGGTGTGGATGCACCCCTATGGCTTTGTAATTAGTTTTTGCATAAAAAGTCTCCTTTAAACTGTCAATCTATTTTGGATCGGTTGTTAAAAGTACCTCTCCTATAGTTTCCTTTGTAAAGACCCGAGCTTCTTCAGGTTTCGTTGATCTTTCAATGGAACCGGGGTTGGGCTGCCCCTGTTGATTTAAAAAAATGCAGGTGGTTCGCCGAAGTCGAGCTGGTCCGACAAATCCCTCAGGTATGTTTGCAAAACTCCCCCATGTTGTAATCGCAGGGATCTGCATCCTAGGAACAGGAAGGAGGAGAAGAGGAGGCTACGCAGGAATTGGCCTTAACCCCGTCTCCTAGGGAGGCTTCGCTGGTGAGTTCGTCAAAACCTGATCGCTCTTTCAAGATGCCCGTCCTTCCACAGTCGGTATTCTCCTTGGAGGATGCTTTTCGGGCAGCGGAGTGGACTCTTGTTAGATGGAAGAACAAGTTCAAATCAGGAAGAACATCTCGCAGTACTCAAGTGGCTCACGAGCGGAGAATGATCTATAATGCTGATTTTAATCTTTTTGGCTTCAGAGCACAAGGCTCGATGATGCCTGATTGCCGTCATCATGGTATAACGTCACAAGAGCCGGCCATGCCTGGTCATGAATACGTGATGATCTCGGATCACGTGATTTGTGGGGCGATTTCAAATTTTAAACATGATATAGCCATCGGGCACAAGGCCCGATTCTCTTCATCGTGTGTAAAAAAGGCCACACGGGCCACTTTGGTTTTTTCCCTTGCACAAAAATTAAGGGTACAAGGCCTATTTTTTTGTGGCAACAAGAGTCCTAGGGCTACGTTGGTATTTGCAGTATCCTTTCCATCGAGTTTGTGTTGAGGGCTTAACGGCGGCGCGTCTGGTCCTCCCTTCGGCCATTGGTACTCATGGCTCACGGAACTCGAGGCAGCCAGTGAATAATTACGCTGGGGGTAACAACAATCAACAGTTCCTGCAGAAATACCAGTATGGAGAACAAGCTCTAGGTATGTCTAGTGATTTCGGGAGGGGCGACCAAGGTATGGGACATCAACAGTCGGATGGTGGTTTTGTCGGAGGAAGGGGAGGTAATTTCAACTGTTTTCCGAGAGGTAGCTTTGGGGTTTGTGGTGGTGATGGAAGGGTGGCACAAGTCTACCAGTCCTAGAACCTAGGAAATGATTATCAGTAGCAATTCTTTCAAGGGGAAGGTAGTGGTTTTTCCTCTAATAATCTGAGGCAAATTTTTGAGAATCATCGACAAACAATACTGCTTTCGAAGGTGAATTTGGTAGTTTTGAGGGAGGTTTTTATGGTGGTGGTAATGCCCAGAATGCAAATTAAGGAGGTTCAAATTTCTGTGCTAATTAGAGATTCCGTCGACCGTATAAGCAATAGTTTTTATTCAAATAGAGGTCACACACCTAGGAGGTTCAATAACAGGGGTAATTTCAATGGAAGAGGGATTCACCCAAACCCTGAACAACAAGATGTGCATTAGGGTGGATCTAATGGTTCTGGTTTAAGGACTGGACCGGGGGTGTCCTCTTCTTCTGGATAGAGGTCATTACAAGGTACGTCTCATGAATCTGAGGATCCTCGCATGGCTGCCAAATCTCTCACTGTTAGGGCTAAGAAAAACCCTGATAGTATTCTCTATTTTAGATGCGATCTGAAGGGTCATGTTGCAACCGAATGTACTGTTGTTTTGTGTATCTATTGTGACTCTGCAAAGCATGTTGACAAGGATTGTCATCTTCTCTCGATGCCCAAACCTACAGCAGTATTATATGGCTTGTGTAGAGAAGGACTAAACTTTTATGATATTCCTCATAATAAGGAGATGAAGCCAAAAAAATGATAGTTGTAAGCTAGGCAGAGTTAGGATAACAGGGGGTACAATGAGCATTCAACAACTATTGATGGAGCTTGAATGGCTGGTTCCCGACCATAATCAGTGGGACATTACTCCAGCCGGTCCTGCGTGTTGTTTTTCTGTCCAAAGTTGATCCGGTGAGGCAATGGAGGCTTAAGCCAATGGATGTGGAGGGAACATCTATTACCATGCATTTTGAGGATTGGTCATCTAGAGGGTTGGACAAGTGGGGCTTATTTGATCTGTGGATTAGAGTTTTGGGTTGTCCTGATACACTTTGCAGGGATTTTCTTGGTCTGTTTGCTGTCGGGTCTCTTGAAGGTAAGACCAAAGAGGTTGACATGAAATTTACTCGGGAACATGGTATTGCTCGTATGATAATCAATTGTGCCAACCCACAGCTTATTCCGAGATACCTAGATCATTTCTATGAGGGGCAGGGTTACAGAATTGAGATTCATGTTGAAGCCCTTGATGGATCTATTGTCCCTGCTGGTTATGTTGATCAAGAGGATGGTACAACGGATGATAATAATAATAAATAGTTTCATAGGTCTAATGATATGGAGGAGCACAATAAGGAAAAGAATTCAAAAAATTCCACGCAAAAGGACCAACATTTGGAACAGAAGCAAAATGGGACTAGCAAATCTGAGGATATGGTAGAAGAGGTTGAGCACATTCAGGTTGGCTCTGTGAACTATTCCTGTGATCTATCTCACTGTCCAAGTACCCCACTCCCTAATCGCGGATCTAAATCTGCACCATCTAAGCGATGGTTTCAGATGGTTGAGGAGGAGGAGGAGGAGGAAGAGGAAGCATGTTCTGCTCCTCCTACTGTATTAGATGTTTCCCTGCCGCGGCAGGCTGCCGAGGCTATGTTTTTGCCGTGCGAGGCTGCCAAGGCTGCTTTTTGGCTCATTTTGTGCCGCGGCAGGCTGCTGTGGCTAAAGGTACTCAGTTTCACGTGGTTTCTCCTCCATTGATGGATATGTCGGTGCATACTCGTATACTTCCTAAAGATCCCCTTAGGTTTAAGTTTACATCTTCCTCTCCACGCACTCCACAAGGGAGGGCCGGGGTAGGCTCATCTTCTCTGCCATCATCCCTTCTATCTAAGATGCTTTTGAGTCCACAAAGGTTACTGGGGTTTTTCTTGGAGGTCGATATTCAAAGGAAGAGGTGATTGCTAATGGGGGAATTCCGGAGATGGCGGTTTTTGATGTTCGAACAAGTGAGCGCGTCGAGGCCCAACCAAATGCCGATGCGACTTAGCTGGAACGTGCTCAGCAAAATGCACAAGATCGTGAGGATGTCCTGTATTTAGCAAGATAATAGAAATTGATCTTCAAAGGACCTTTTTTGTTTTGTAGAATAAAAATTTAGCGGAAAATATAGAGAGCGACTCTAGGTAAGGTTTCTTGTTGGATGAGGCTAATAAAATTTCGGCTGATTTAGTCGATGAGGACCAGAATTTTTTTGAGGATCACAAGGAACCTTCTTTGAGGCCTACTAAACAGATTATAGTTTATAAGCGAAGGGTCACTGATAATTCTATAGTTCGACATCGTAGTGCCTGCTTAAAATAAAAAGTGAAACTTGTTTTAATGAAAGGTGTCTTTTGGAATAGTGATGGTTTCCGTGACTCTGCTAAACACTCTTTAGTACATGATTCAATTAGAGAATTAAAACTAGATTTATTTGCTGAAACTGGTAGAGCTTAACTTTGCAGCTCCTTTTCTTGGTCACCTTTCGGGAGGCCTGGATTTTGTTTGGTATTGCATACCTCCACAAGGGAGGTCCGGTGGTATTCTCGTGGGTATTAACAACTCAAGGCTAAAGGTGAATAATGTTACTAATGGTAACCATTGTGTTAACTTTAATCTAAGGTCAAAAGTTGATGGTTTTGAGTGGGCTCTTGTTCCTGTATATGGTGTCGCTCAACAAGAACATAAAGCAGAATTCTTAGTGGAACTTGTGCGTGTCTGTGAAACTGAGGCTCTTCCTATGGTAGTCAGGGGAATTTCAATATTATGCGTAGATAAGAAGATAAAAATAATGCAAACTTTGACACTAGATGGCCTTTTGTGTTTAATGCCATAATTGAGATCTTAGATCTTCGTGAGATTGTGATGTCCGATAGGTCTTATACTTGGGCGAGCCATAGAGATACACTCACCCATGAGAAATTAGACAGAGTATTGGCAAGTGTTGAGTGGGAACATAAGTTTCCACTCATTTCCGTCCATGATCTGGCAAGAGCCGAATAAGATCACACTCTGCTTATCCTTGTTTCTAGTGAACAAGCTCATCTCAGGAATAAAGTGCAGTTTTCTTTTGAGCTTTCTTGGCTTCGACGTGAGGGTTTCGGGGACATCATTGCTAGAGAGTGGAACTCTGTCTCACATGGTAATAGTCCAATGGATATTTGGCAGAATAAAATCCGACATCTTAGGAGCTTTCTTCGTGGGTAGGCAAAAAGCATAAGTAGCTTATATAAAAAAGAGAGGGATCGATTACTCATTCTTATTGATATGCTTGACAAAAAAGACAAGCTTGCTCCTCTAAATGATTCTAAAAATATCCAGCTTAGAGATGCCAATGTTAAACTAGCTAAATTAAGGCGTGATGAGGAGTCTAAATGGGCTTAAAGAGCCAAGGTTATATACATTCAGGAGGGAGGAGACAATACAAAATATTTCCACCTAATAGCTAAAGGCAAGCATAGAAGGAAAAATATTCCAGTTAGAGCAAGATGAAGGACTATTATTGGTGAGGATAATTTAAAAGACTACATTACCGAGTAGTATAAAATTCTCTTTGGTGCTCCAATTCCAAACTCCTTTTCTTTGAGGGAGTCAAACATGGCTAACATCCCTCAACTTTTCGATGAGGAAAACAAAATTTTAACGGCTAATTTTACCGAGCAAGAGGTGCATGATTCGATCTTACAAATGGAAAAGAATAAGACGCCTGAGCCAGATGGGTTCCTGGCTGAATTTTATCAAACTTTCTGGGAGGTAATTAAAGGAGAACTTATGAAAATGTTTCGGGCCTTCCAAAATGGCGAGTTACCTTTATTTCATCTTAACTTCGGAACCATTATTCTTCTACCAAAAAAAGAAAATGCTATTCAGATACAACAATATAGACCCATTTGTCTACTTACCGTAAGTTTTAAAATCTTTACTAAAGTTGGAACTAATCAATTTACTAAGGTTGCACACAAGGTGGTCCGACCTACACAAACTGCTCTTATGCCGAGGAGACATATTTTGGAGGGTGTGGTTATTCTTCACGAAACCATTCATTAGATGCATAGGAATAAATTGGATGGGTGTTACTAAAAATTGATTTCGAAAAGGCCTATGATAATTTTAATTGGGATTTTCTGCAACAAGCTTTGCGCATGAAGGGTTTTGACCCAAAGTGGTGTCAATGGGTTCAGAACTACGTAAGTCACAGTAGTGTTGGGGTTAGAGTTAACAATGATATCAGACACTATTTTCAAACTTGAAAAGGACTTAGGCAAGGAGATCCACTATCTCCTATTTTATTTAATATTGTAATGATATGCTAGCAATAAAATCAATGGATCCAAAGCAGATGGCCAAGTTCAAGGGCTTATTCCTCATCTAGTGGAGGGAAGTGTGTCTATCCTTCAGTACGTGGATGACACAGTTATTTTCATGAAGCACGATTTACAAATGGCTTTAAACATGAAATTGATTTTGTGCATGTTTGAGCAATTGTCTGATCTTAAAATTAATTTTCATAAGAGTGACATTTTTTGTTTTGGGCAAGCCACAAGGATAGCTGATCAATACAAACTACTTTTTGGGTGTGAGATTGGGTCTTTCCCTTTCAAATATCTAGGAATTCCTATACACTATAGTAAATTAAAAAACAGTGAATGGAAACCAATTAAGGATAGATTTGAACAGAAGTTAAGCAGTTGGATAGGAAAACTTTTATCCTATGGAGATTGGTTAATCCTTATTAATTCAGTTCTAACAAGTTTGCCAATATTTATGCTATCTTTTTTCGAGATTCTAATTGGGGTGAGAAAAAGATTTGACTTTTATAGGTCATGTTTCTTTTGGCAGAGTGATGTGCATAAGTGAAAATAAAGATTATCTAGATGGAACATTATTTGTCGACCGAAAGATTAGGAAGGCTTAAGCATTGAGGTTCTAGAGTTGAAAAATAAATGCCTTTTTAGTAAATGGCTCTTTAAATTATTAAATGAGGATGGGGTATGGAAAGAACTACTTTGAAAGAAATATCTTCAGTCTAAAACCCTCGCTCAAGTCACAGCGAAACCATATGACTCACCATTCTAGAAAGGTTTGATGAAAGTTAAAGAAGAGTTTTTTAGCCTGGGTTCTTTTAAAGTTCGGAATGGCATGGATACTACATTTTGGGAAGATAGTTGGATTGGTGATATTCTATTAGCTCAGCAATATCCGTCTCTCTATACCATCGCTGATCGAAAACAAGTTTCGGTGACCGATGTGTTAGTTCATCGTCCACGACATATTACTTTTAGGAGAAATCTAACTCCAAACAAGTGGACTCTATGGTTAGAGTTAGTGGAGAGATTAATGCATGTCCAACTTTCGGAGGAGAATGATTCTTTCATTTGGGGTCTCACGAACTCAGGTGCTTTCATGGTCAAGTCTATGTACCTCGAATTGCTAGATGATCACATAAAATACCTACGCAAATATATTTGGAAATTGAAAGTGCCACTTAAAATCAACAATTTCATGTGGTTTCTACATTGCAAGGTCATTTTGACAAAGGATAATCTTATTAAACAAAATTGGCAAGGCTATAAGAAATGTGTTTTTTGTGACAAAGATGAAAATATTCAACACTTGTTTTTTGATTGCCCTTTGGCTAAGTTAACGTGGCGCATCATTTACATGACTTTTGGTTTATCCCCTCCAAAGAATATTACAAATCTTTTTGGCAATTGGTTAAGTAGTATTGCCAGGAAGGATCTTAGTCAAATCAGAGTGGGAGTTTGCGCTGTGGTTTGGGCTATTTGGAATGTACGTAATGATGCTGTTTTTAATCAATCAAAAAGACAATCTTTTTTGCAAGTGTTCCCTATGGTTATTCACTAGATCCGTACGTGGTCCTATCTCCAGTGCAAAGAACAGCGGGATGCCATGGAGTCTGGGTGCAACCGATTGGAAACGGTAGCACGAGATTTCTTCAGCCGGTGCGGCTTGCGGCTTAATCATAGGATCACTTTATGATGCTGCTTTTTTATTGTCTCTTTCTTTCTTTTCGCTGGTTGATCTTCATATCGACTCTAGCTGATCTCTGAGCTGTAATAATTAAAATACTTTCGACTCTAATAAACTAATAAAGCAGCCATATGCATCATTTTGATGCAGAGGTTGGGGTACACCCCCATTCGAAAAAGACAACTATAACTAAAGAATTACTATTATAATTTGACGTGGATCTGATATGACTAGGAAGTTGGATAATCACCATAAAATGAATAAATAAAACTGTCAGGTGTGAGTTCGTCGGGATGACTTCCTCGTTTGGTCTCGAGGGGGAAATATCAGGATGGGTATGTTTGGTGTTAGTATCAGGTTGGTATTTCTTATCCCTCTCTGATAGCCGACAATTGTATCGAGTTTTATAGGTTGTTTAGTGCATGCTTTGCTGCCGCTTCAGTGCACCATACCTATGTAGGCGAGAGCTACCGAATTCTAAACTTGCCGTGTACTGGCCTCAGTACTGACCGCCCCCTTTTTCCTTTGCCCTTTGTCGGCGCCCCTTTTGTTTAACGGGTATAAGTTCGATGTCGTTAGCAGGGTTATCATTTCGGCTTGTCCTGGGCAGGGTTATGGATGCCATTGGGTATTTTTCAGGGCTCTTACCCATTTGCATCTTATCCGTACTCAAATGTGTATCTATTTCAAGGTGGTTTGGATCTTTGTAATGTATATCTGTATTCTTGACTCATTGAGTCGATGTTGTATATATATTTTGTGGGTTCCATCACGAACTATTGTGTAATGACATTACTTCGTTTTCCACCCACACGCAAGTACCTGGTGGGCATCTTTGAATCATTTCTATGCGGGTTTGGCAGAAATCGCTAAAACTTGCATAGAGCCGATTTGAGGGTGTTATAGTTCCTCTCACGCTGCTAGCTGCACAAGTTCTATAAAGCTCATGCAACCGTTTCTAAATGGTTGCACCTAGTAACCATGTCCTATTGCTATTCCTCCACCTGTAGATAAGACCATATATCTAGTGGGTAGCTAAAGTTATGACCTGCAAGGATTAAGGAGGTTAGGCACATTCCATATGGCCCATAAAAGAGCACAAACACTCACTCAGATGTATTCCTTGTCTTTTTATGAACACCTTGTAACCAATTACCGAACAAATTAGTAATATTAGACGGTGGTGTAATATTAAAAGTCATATGCACCGTGCAGAAAACAACCTTTGCGAAGGGGCATGTAATAAAAAGATGTTGAATTGTTTCGTCTTGCTCAAAAAAGTAAAAAAATCGCATACATGTCAGAAGGACGGAGAGATCTTGTTGCTTACGGAATGAAGTGTGGGAATGAAGTCCAACTCCTTTAGCCTCACACAAACTAAGCCTCCGTTTGGGAGCTCATTTTTTTAAGTATTCTGAGAATACTTCAGTTTCTAAAAAAAGGAAGTATTGAATACTTCAATGTGTTTGGGTCCAACGAATATTGTGTTTTTGGAAACTGAAGTATTAGGAAAACTGCAGTATTTTTGTTGTAATAAAAACTTCAATCGGGGCCTCTTTTTTCCTAAATAGAGAAACGCTCGCAAAACGCATCTGCTCAGTTCTAGCGTCTTTGCCTATGACACCTAGCACCTCAACAGCGGCGCCCAAGTTCAGCTCTATTCTTTCCCAAATCTACAGCATGATCTTCTTCCTAATTTGATTGCACCATTGCTGACCAAATCTACGACATGAAAATGTTGCCCAGTTCCCATTCGATTCCCACACACAGTTTGGGTGACATGCATATTTTTCCTAGGTTGACTTTCATCTCCCGTGAAGAAACATTATATCGTCTTCCTTGTCGAGCTCTCCACCATTGGCTGAACTGGATGCCGAAGTCCGACCCTCCAACACCTGGTATTCAACGGCGATCCTCCGGCACCTAGCACGTCAACAACGGGGCCCAATAGAGATATGCAAGTATGCAACTACTGCCGCAGTACACTTCACGAGAATGAGCCGTAGCCTACCAGAAAAACATGCGCCCATCGTTCCTAGTTTCATTATTCATCTATGCCGCACAATATCTAGTCGATTTTCCGACATATACGTATATTCTCATGTAGTAGAAGCAGTATTTGTCAGCATAGTAGAAGCAACAGTATTTGACCTACAAGGTTGGTTGTTGATTAAAACCATGATTCATAGGTGGCTTAATTAGTTGACGATAAAGCATTTAGCGTTAGCATTCTCTCAATAACCATGCATGCAACAACCTTGCATGCATCTATCTGTCAATAGAAATGATAGTAAAACAAGACTTCCCAAACGCCTTGCAGTTTTTATCAACTGAGAAATACCACGGTATTAAGAAACTGCAGTATCCATTGCCCGTGCACTGGTATACTTCAGTTTTAGAATACTATGGTTTTGAAAAAGTGAAGCTTCTAAACAAAACCTAAAAGGACTCCGTGTTAGCACTTCACATGTCCCATCAATGGACATCGAGTGCAAGAATCTCATTATGTTCACCACCTCCAAATGTCACTAGCCAAAATGGATTCCCACACATTGAAATACCTCTTAAAAGTGGTAGGAAATTCACTAATAAAGTGGATAAGGCAGTTCAGATTCAGTTCCTCATGATTGGATACAGGAGAGACCTTATTCCCTGCATAAGACCTTACCAGACAACGGGTTGACCCCAAAGACCTACTAAAGTTATCAATTACATCGTCATGCACCAGACCTTAACCCTGGCACAAACTACCCACATTGCACTAGGTCCATAGGCAGCGTTCTATTTGGGTAAAATGACAAGAAGATATTCTCGTGACGTCTCGTATCAGCGTTTCATTTGAAGGGAGATCTGTCTCCCCCTAAAACCTTCTCAGGTCAATAAGGTACTGCCACCTGTACACGAGATCTATTTTCCCCTATTTCGCTAACTTCTTCCAGGACCTCGTCGTGAGCCTATTAAAAGGACAAGGATGTCGCCTAGAGGGGGGTGAATAGGCGGTTTAATTTTTTTACGAGAGTGGCTCAACAAAGGCAGAATTAAACTAGAGTCTACTTTGTCAAGCACAAAACCTAGAACAACTAGGATTTACCTATGTGCACCAACAACTTATGCTAAGCAAGACAAGCAACTATATGATAGCAAGATATAGACTTTGGCAAGCATCGTAGTGTTCTACATACCTATGTGCACCCGTTAGCAAGGTGGGCCAATAGAATCCAGAGTGAAGTACCTATGTTGCAGTTCGCTTGCCTGCATGATGTCCTCCATATGGGCTATCATGAAAAGCTTGCAAAACCACATTCATTTCATGGTTAGGAACACACTTCCGAATCATTCCATCAGGTCCATGACGATATAGATACGGATCATCCCAAAAGTAATATTTAAGATCATTAAATAACTTCATCCTTTGATTTCTTATCATACCAGGAGGTATACATTTTACTGCGAGATAGTTAGCATAATCTGCATACCAAGGATCAGCGATTTCAACATTTGCTAAATACTCTCCTGGAAATGACTCATTTATAGGTACGGGGTCGGTAATTATTCCCTCCATCCTAGAGACATGATCTACTAATGGATTATCCTTACCCCCTCCTATCTACTCTTTGTAAATCATATTCTTATAGTAATAGAACCCACCTAATCAACCGGGGCTTCACATCTTTTTTCACAAGGAGGTGACGCAAAGCTTGGTGATCCATATGAACTATCACCTTAGAATTTATGATGTAAGATCTAAATTTGTTGCAAGAAAAAAATTATAGCTAGGAACTCTTTTTCTGTAGTAGCATAATTTTTCTGAATATTATTAAGAGGTCTACTAGCGTAATAAATAACATTTAAATTCTTTCTGTCTCGCTGTCCTAACACAGCCCCTAAAGCATAGTCCGTAGCATCACACATGATTTCGAAAGCTTCATCCCATTTTGGAGATTGCATGATGGGTGCTGAAACTAACTTGTTTTTAAGGATCTCAAAAGCTGCAATGCAATTATTGTCTAAATAGAATGGAGTTTAATTTTCAAGAAGGTTGGTGAGCGGCATAGTAACTTTAGCAAAATCTTTTATAAAACGCTTATAAAAACCTACATGTCCAGAAACATTTTTAAGTTTTTATGTCCAGAGGTTTGGAAGATTTTCTATATCATTTATATTAGTTTTATCTATTTCTATTCCCTTCTTTGAAACCTTATGCCCCAAAACTTTACCTTCTCTTTCCATGAAATGACATTGTTCCCAATTCAAAACCGAATTTGATTGCCTGCATCTTTGCAAAACTTTGGTTAAATTGTAGAGGCAATTATCAAAGGTTGTTCCACAAACAACAAAATCATTCGTTACAACTTCCATATTCTTCTCAACAAAATCATCAATGATTTTTAAAACACATTCTTGAAAAGTTGTTGTTGTGTTACATAAGCCAAACGGAATTATTCTATAAGCTTATGTGCCATAAGGATAAGTGCAAGTTGTTTTCTCTTGATCTTCCGATTGTATGGAAATTTGAGAATATCCCGAATAACCATCAAGAAAACATAAATAAGAATTATTACTTAGTCTTTCTAAAATTTTATCCATAAACGGTATAGGTTCATGATTTTTCTATGTCTCATGGTTTAGCTTCCTAAAATCAATACACATATGATATCCAACAATAGGTCTTACATGAACTAGCTCACCGTTCTCATTCATAGCAGCATCAAGACCACCTTGTCTTGGTATGCAATGAGATGGGCTAACCCACTTACTGTCAGAAATAGGATATATTATGCCTGCATCTAATAAGTGTATAACTTATTTTCTTACTACTTCTTTCATTTTTGGATTAAGCCTTCTTTGTGTATCAACTACGGGTTCAGCATCATCAAGCATAGTAATTTTCTGGGTTATAATAGATGGATCTATTCCTTTAATATCACTTAGAGTATATCCAAAGGCTTCACGATGCTTAACCAAGATTGAAATGAGTTTATTTGTTTCATCTTCTGACAGATTTTTGCTAATAATAACAGGACATTATTTTCATTATCTAAAAACTCATACCTCATATTGTCTAGAAGTTGTTTAAACTCAATTGGCGGAGGTTCTTCATCTCCTTTTCTTACCAGTTCTTCGTAGTCATGTGAATTTTGTGCTTCCCAAACTGAATCAAGATAATCATCCATGTCTTCTCTCTCCTTATCATCTGGTGCTTCCTCCCAATTAATTAGGCTCCTCTCTAATTCATCTTGTGGAGTACTAAAATGAATTGATGCCAGCTTGGCAATCCTTTTCTCTTCCTTGATGTCTTCCACTTCATATGGCCTCTTTTTAGTTTGGCAAAGTGGAATGTCATTTCCTCTTCTCCAAACATTAGCGAAATAGTCTCCTTATTATCAACTCGAGGTTTGGTCATGAAAAAAAGGCCTGCCTAAAAGAATAGGACAAAAAGAATCCCGAGGCATGTCAACAATATGAAAATCAAGGGGGTACATGAGTGATCCAATAAAGACATAGATGTTTCTGCTAACCCCTTCCGACTTTATATTAGTTCTATTAAACAATTTAATAGTAGTGTCTACCGGTTCCACATTTGGATTATTTAAATTATAGCAAAGCTCTTCATAAAGTGATGAAGGCATAATATTTATAGTGGAGATCGGTTCACAAATTCCGTATAAAAAAGTTTCTCCACAATATATAGGATTCATAGGTTTAGAAGTTTCGTTCTACTTTACCTTCGATGAATTCTGAGGTTTCAAAGTCTAGCATAACCACTTTATTATCCACCGTTCGTGCTTCCATAAGATCCTTCAATATGACATTATTTATATTAGTAGCTTCGGGGTTCTTTTCTGGTTTCTTTTGTCTTCTTTTTATTTGTTTTTCCTATTTTTGCTTTTTCTTGATATTCTCTCGAATAGGTGTAGAGGAGAACTCTTCCATTATTTCTCTTGCGAGCTTATTTTCTTCGAGGGGTTTATGGGGTTCCCATTCTGTAGGTACCTATAAATGCCCTGCATAATTCTCAATAATTTTCTTTACCGAGTGAGACTCAATACCAAGGGTTTTAATCATTGCACAAGTACCTTGATCTACAAGGAAATCGTCCCTTGATCAACAAGGAAATCATTAACACAAGCATATTCAGAAAAACTATTTGTAATGTTTGTTGGGGTTCCGCGTATGAAAACAATAAATTTTACCCTACGCCCCTGAACCCCTAAAGTTGCCAGGACCTATCTATTAGTAATATAGTAACAGGAGGGGCTTTTCGCGAACTTACCCTTGGAGACCGAAAAGCGTTGTCAACGCTCAGGAGAGCGTGGTTGGTGTAGAAGAGCCGAAGCCGACCTCAAGGTCGTGATGAAGTCTTTGCGCTCCAACGGCTCGAATGACTTGAGTGCCTCAAGTGCGACACCTCGCGGGGCGTTACACATGGCCGGTGACTGACGATGACTCCCGCTTCCCTGATCCAGTAGCATTTGCGGAAGTAGAGCTCCCGGATCCGAATCCCGCAGCGCGATGGCGCTCTGCGGTGAAGATGTCTCTCGTTCACGTATTGCAGACTTGGGACCACGGTCACGAGAGAGAGAGAGGGGAGAGAGAAAATATCAATTAGAGGTCCTCCCAAAAGTGAGAAGACGTTTATTTATTATTGGTGTGTCTTATTTGGCCAAATACCCCCACTATATATAGGGAGGGGAGGTACTACCTCCCTCAAAGTCCCGGGGTGGGACTAAAGGAGAGGAGGGGGAGGGTTGGCACCATGCGGGGGGGCTGGCCCACTAGGGCGCCGGCCACCCCCTTGGCCCCTTCTCCCTCTCTCCTTTCCCTAATGGGCCCTCTCCCCTCGAGAATTACCCCATTAAGCATTTGACCATTTAAATTGATTTTTCTCTTTATTAAATAATTATGAATAATATTTAAACCAATATTTAACATTCATTCATATATTATTCAACCTCCGTGACTATGGAACACCTTCCACCTCCACTCCGGACATCCTCCAGACTTACTGAAACCCTTCCGGTTTTCTCTCTACAAATCTTCGGCGATTCTACCGATCCTATAAACACTCTCTAAGCATCATCAAGCCCTTAAGCGTGATACCCCACGGTTCGGGAACACTCCAGACATGGTCGGGACACTCCCGCACAAATGATCGACAGAGGGACCTAGATGGCCATGTGACCCCTATGTGTTCCATGAAGATCTTTCGTCGTTTGAACCGGGATAGTCGTGTCTTATTCCCTTTGTCACTCGATACATGCTGTAACATCCCGATTTCTACAACCCTGATTAGTTGTCCAGAATGCAAAAATCAGGGGGAATTTTTTTTTGTTTAACGCTGAAGTGTTTTCTTGTTGTTTGGATATGCTTATGCATATGAATGTGTATTAGATGACATACTCCTTCCCTTAACACCAGTTGACAAAAGCTACTTCCAAAATAGGCTTGGCTTAATTTCCATATTCTCACATGTTCTGGCATTTCAAAACCTGAGCCAAGAAGCCTTTGCAAACCAACTATTTTAGTAGCTTCTATTGATCAAACGATGGAGAGCTATATAACATAATCTCCTTATGTTTTCAAGATAGAACCTTCTACTATTCTTATCTCTAGATTTAACAAAACATTTTTATGAAGAATTTGAATTCTACCCTTGGTAGAGATACCAAGAGACTCTCATCTTATTCAAACTCCAACCCTTTTAAAATTTCCCAAACTTACCTTGAGCCAGGCTTGATGGTAACCCCAGTAGTGGATTTTCTTAGGTTATAAGATGAGTTGCCTTGATCTGCTGTCTGATGAATTGCCTTGATCTGCTGTTTGACTTGTTTGCTTAGAAGTAGTATGAGATACCCTAGGAGCTCATCACTAGGATCAATATGTTTCCAAATCATCACATCCTAAGCAAGAATACAAATCTGGATATGACCTCTAGCTACTAGGGGATCATCTAAAACCCCTTACCTAGATCAATTCTATAGTGATCCACTCCAGAAGTTTCCAAGTCAATGGAGACCAATATCAAGCATGGATACCTTATACTCAATATACTCTACAACCTCATCCACTTGATGATGCTCTGGTACCTTGCAACCCATCAAAATCATCACCACCCACATTCTAGTCAAAAACCCTAAATCTGCCAAATTTGGCTAAGTCTGGAAATCTGTTTCCAACATCACCTTTTTGAATGCCTCCCTTTCTCAGCCCTCGTGAATTTTTGGAAATGCATATGAACCATATTGTTAAACATCCTAAGGACTACCAAGGACAACTCTTTCCCTTGGTTAGATCATCCTCCAACCCACTTGTTCTTGATGGTTTTGCAGGCAAGAAAATAACTTTTCCTGCAAATCTAGTCAACATGCCTACTTTGATAGAAGCTCACACCACCATCCAACCTTCTATGGACCAACTCTCAGCATGGTTGTCTTCTACTCATATAGGTACACCCTTAACTACTTCACTTGTTCCAGTTGGATCCTTGAGCTGTTTAAACCCACAAGGTTTTGAAGGCTAGTTGATAATCTGCTTTGTCGGGCTTATTTTATTCAAAGTTTGAAAGCTTGTCTTGGTGAGCTCAAGAAGGATCAAGCTCAAACCCCTAAACCATTGCAATCTAACTCACTTGGTCTATGCATCCATCTACCCCATGCCCCAAGGGGAGATCTGAACTCCAAGATACAACCATGTTTTGATGGTATGAAATTAACATCACCCTAGATCCTTAATCTAGGGTATTACACCTTAATAAACTTGGATTCTCCAATACCAAGGTTGTAAATGCTTGCTAAACCTTGTCTACATCATATACCTTGATCATCAAGATTTATCAAATGTTTCCACCATTATTAGGGCTCCAAATCTAATAAATCTCTTCAATAGTCAAAATCTCCAAAACTCCTTCCATAAAGGAAAGTTTGGTTCTTGCCAAAACACTTCCCCAACTTTTGTCTCAAGTGAGGTCCATACATCATACCCCATCTTCCCACTTCAAAAACTTCATTATTTCTTTTTTCCCATTTTCTTAAATGGCTAAAATGGAATAATAATAGATTTAAATACTTTTAAGCCTCAATAAATATTGGGAAAATTCCCCTAAGTGTGTATTCACATCTGGGACCCCCTCAAACCAAAAATCAACCTTGTCTAATATAAATTTATCAAATGAGCTTCTATAAACCACTTCTGCACTTTTTGATTAATTGATGAGTAATGCACCAAAAATATTCTGAAAAATCCCAAATAAATCTTGGAGATATATATTAACCTTACCCATCTATCAGCACCCTTATCTCTCTGTGGCAAGATCAAATTACACTGGTTCCTTCATAATCATTAATTATGGGAGATTTGACCATAACACCCAAACCACTATCTAATTGTCTCAAATCCTTAGCAAATCCTGCCCAACACTTCCCTTAGCAACCACACCCACCCCTGGTCGTGGTCCACCCTTTAGCACCCTTGCCCTTACCTCTTGGAGAGAGAGACTAGAGAGAGAGAAGCCACTTATTGCAAATCTTGCAAGGTGATTGGGCAGCAGCCCCACCCCTCCCTCCCGGACCCTTTCCACGACACAGCACACCCCACACCCCCTCTCCACTGCCCTCACCAACCAATGAAGAGGCCATGGACCGGATCTAGATCCTCCATGAGCCACCCCCACCATAGACCCTCACCCTCGAAATAAAAACAACACAACCTGGCCTAGCCCTTCCATTCACTCTCAGACCACTCCTCCCCTATCCTCTTACCTCTCTCAAGCCCCAGATCCAGATCCCTTGCTCTCCATCGCCATGGAGAGGGAAGAATGCTCCTCTCGGCCTCCTTCGAGTAGTGTGATTCATGGTCGACCTCGACTTCCCCAGACCCCCTCTTTCGCCCGATTGCACTCACCTGCCTCTTATTTTCTCCCATGTTCCTTCCTCTTTCCTCCCAGGTACACCGGAGCCGCCTCCACCGGCGCAGGCCAGAGGTGAGCATCCCCGTCGAGCCCGGCTGAGATGAGCCTCGGTGGCCTCACCAGAGGCCATCACGGGACCTCCTTCCCCTCCACAACTCGGCCAGACAACCCCCAGGATGACATGCAGGCTCCCAGGCATGCCCCGACGTGCACCCGAGCCGTCCCTGCCGTCACAGACGCACACGACCTCGAATCTACACCGAAGCAAACGCCGCCTCCCATCAATCTGACTGCCGGTGAGTCCCGCGTCACTTCCTCCGCTCCCCGGCACCTCGCGCGCCCCTGGTGAGCCCCCTGCGCTTGCCATGCCGCCCCTAGGGTTCCCTCCTTCTGTTCCATGGCCCGGGGAAGAAGAAGAGCAGGCACCGTCGACCTCTCTTGATCGAACGGCCGAGGTCGTCGGATACCCCTTCGGCCGGCTGCTGCCACTGACCGCTGGGGCCCACCTGGTATTCCTTCAAAATCCCCTCCAGCGCCAGATCGCCAGCGAGAGGGCCGGCCGGTGCTGTTCTGGCCCATTTGTCCTCGTTGCTAGCCCACAGAACCCCCTAATCCTTTTCTTTTTCCAAAGGGCTGCTAAACAGCTGAGTAGGATTAAATCAAAATAAAAATTTAAAATACACCCTTTTTCCATACCACATTTTTAGCAAGTGCCTTAGTGTGTTTTGCAACAGGCAAAACTGGAAGTTTGCCGAAAAATAGGTTTATTATTTTCTGGCATTTAATCTTCTGAAGAGTATCTTTTACACTAAATAAAGTCCTTAGGGAATTCCATTGATCCAATTGAATCGAATCCTTTTTGTGCTACAAGGTATGAGTCATACCCTGCCTTTCACCCTAGGCCCATAACAAGTTGCTTCATACTTCGCCCATAATAAAAATATCAAAAACAGGCCTATTCTGCCTTTAGGAATTTCTCTGGGTCAACCCAGATTGTGTTTTGGCCTAATTACAACTTTCAAAGAAGTGGTACCTCTCTACATATCTAAAACCAGGAGATAAGGATTTATTGGCCCACTATTAAATTTTAGTGAATTAAATACTTCTGTAAGTGGTATTATCACTAGATAAATCATTCCAGGAGTTTGAAAACTCCAAAAAGATTGAATCCAATTTATACATAAAGGTATCCTCAATACCTACGATGTTCCCTTGGAATAAACTAAAAAGCCTCTGTAGATTAAATCTGGTGAAAAGACAAGTTGTCTAAAGAACTGTCTTTGGGAATTTCCTGAGGGCATTCTGGTAATTGTCTTGACCTGATTCCAACTCTCAGTGAATAAGTACATCAAACCCTACTGAACCATCCAAGGAAATAAATTTTGGAGCTCCAGAACTCTTCTGGAGAATTATTCCCTAAAAACTAGAACTTATTTCACTAGAAAAATCATAACTAAATAAAGAAAAGTGATAAATTAGTGAAACCACTTTTGTTGGTTTCATTTTATAAACACCTATCTGATGGTATCATTTTTACACAACAATATCATACAGAATAGGTCCTTGGTCCAAAACTCTCTATTAGGTAGTTCCTCGACTATTAACCCTAAGGGATGTTCTTCCATATCTCCAAGACTATCTCAATCTTCTAAATCCAATCCTCTCAAATCCTACTGAATCTTAATTTGGTAGTATTCAATTGCTTGTTTGTTGTATGGCATTGGTGATGGTATGCCTTGTATTGATTGTGCCCCTTTTGTTTGTTGCATGTGTTCCCTATTGACGATAGTTGCAATTATATCGGAGACCAGAAGAAGTGGTTATTATTAAATTATTATGGTTTTCCAAAGAAGAAGTCCAGGGACATATTGCCATATTGCTGATCCTCAGGCAAGCCACCTTCTTAGTCATAAGCCTTGTCCTACCTTTTTACTTATGCATGTTTTATCTACTGTTTTATTAAAACTGCATCGGTTTACTATATGTTGATGTATACTCCCTCCGTTTCAAAATATAAGATGTTTTAACTTTGTGAAACGAGTGCA
Organism: Avena eriantha; assembly: GCA_910589775.1. Lineage (NCBI taxonomy): Eukaryota > Viridiplantae > Streptophyta > Magnoliopsida > Poales > Poaceae > Avena > Avena eriantha. Next base: position 330,556,139 of record OU342744.1, read on the forward strand.
TCTAGACCCCTTTTAGTGTATAGGTTCATCTAGGTTTGGAGTAAACCTACACACTAAAAGAGGTCTAGATACACTTCATTCACAAAGCTAAAACATCTTATATTTTGAAACGGAGGGAGTACATGGTAGTGGTTTGGCTCCTCCGAATTATCACACTTATGCACTACTAAGTGCAACCCCCTTGATGACACCTACTTGTCCCTAGTAGAATAGATGGTGTCTTACACCATACCCCTTTGGAGACCCCGATTTAGCCGAAGCAAACCTAGAGGATGGGAAGACCCCGGAAAAGTTTACCAAATGCTTTCTGATAAAACCTTGGTGAGGTGGGACCTCCCCAAAGATGTTGAGAAAGAAAAAGGTTTTATTTTACAAAATGCTGAAGGAAAGATGGCGGAAAAAGGTTTACGAAAACGCACCCGGTTCTTTGCAATTTAGCTATACAACTTAACCCATGCAACCACATTACTCTGATATGGGACAGGGCTGGATTTGATGTTTGTCTATTCTGGTATAAGCTGCCTCGCAACTACTACAGGGGATGAAACTCCCTAGAGGGTGGGCCTTCTCTGGACAACGGTTCATGTGAGACATCGACCGGGAGAAGGAACAAAGGGTCTTCAGACCTCCGCGCGTTACTATGAGCCCCTCAATGAAAGCGCGCACATGGGACGTGCAATATGCGCTCCGGTTGGTCCTCGGTACCGACATCCCGGTGTTGAGGGGAATAACGCTCATAGGGTAGGCACTTATATTGGAGTGGGCATCCGGAGAGTCTTGATCGGTTACTCAACCCACGATCGGTGAAGATCAGGGTAGTGTACCCGGATGATGTGGGTAAAGTGTACAACCTCTGCAGAGTGTAAATCTATTCGAATAGCCATGTCCGAAGTTAAGGACGGGTTGGACAAACTTCTGTAGAGCGGTGCTGGTTTTGTTTTCAAAACAAATTTCTAAAAAGAAAGGGCTTTGGAAATGTTTTGACCATGGGATGGTCAGAAAGGATCCCTGTTTTGACCATGGGATGGTTAGAAAGGGATGGAAGGAGTTTGGTCGTGGGACGACCGGGAGAAAGGAACAAATGGGTGACCTAGTCCTAATGTCCAAAATGGTTTCCAAAATGTTTACAAAAGTTTTCAACAAAGATATGTAGATGCTATATCTACAAGAGAAACTATTTGAGAAAAGAACCTCTCTTGGAGCCCTCCTAATACCATGGACATATTGCATATCCTCTTGTTATTATTATTTTCTTAAGGTGGTTTGCGAGTACATTCAAAGTACTCACTGACATTCTCCCTGGCTATTAACTTGGTCATATATCGAGAAGAAGTGAAGTGGACGACTATGCGAGCTAGCACGTTCTTCCACTCAGTTGCATGTAGGTTAAGGCATGCATCGGGCTCTAGGCTTGATAAAGTTTCGCTAATGATTATTGATGTAGCCATAATGGCACCTATGTAGGTCTTGTAATTTGGTATGTTTCGGATGTTGTAATGATACTTGTCGGTTATGTGCCACGACTAACTGATCATGGGATCGTGGTTGTATGCATAACAGGGATTCTCGGAGGATTAATCCGGGGCACCCACAAACTTGGTATCAGAGCCATCCTGACTATAGGAGAACCTTAGTTAGCGTGGTCGTTAGACATGAACCTTATTTTGAAAAACATCGTCTTTCGAAAACTAGTTTCTCAATGAGTTTCAAAAAGTTCTACCTCTTCTCGTACTCTAAGAAAATGCTTTCGAAAATGGTTTCCTCTAACTCTCATCCAAACTTCAAACCTATGGAATTTAAATAACCAGGATCTAGAACCCGGTGAAGACAATCAGAACAAGATGAAGAGAAGCAACTACCGGCAAACACAAGGAGACTACAAGATCGCCCTACCAGCGGAATACTCATAATCATAAGACATCAGGTGTTGCACTATCAAGAAGCGTCCAAGATACGACGAAGGCTTCATCTGCAAGATAGTGACTCCGACCTGAAGAAAGACGATATCTAGGATCAGTAGTCCTAAGAATAGGATTCCCCTACCTTGCGAGTAGTTAACTCCTTGGTCCCTAGCGTTGACCGTTTTTGCTTGCCTAAGCGCATCCCGTGTTGCTTGATGTGTTGTTTGCCGAGGACATTGCGATTCCCTCGCTCTGTTCGCCTTGTTTGTATGTTCTGGTTTGCTTTGACCTCCTTAAAAATCTGAATCAAGGAGCGATAACCCACCTAGTAACTCAGGAAAAACCCTATGTTAGCTGTCGGTAATGAGACCCAGACTAACCTCGAGAATATATGAGAGGAAAAGCATCTCAAGAACCAGGAGTTTGAGATCGTCAAGTCAGAATCAACTCGAAGATTTCAACCTAGCAGGACAGCATACCTCGTCAAACTCACCTCGCAAGACTCGTCAATAGCACCACACTCCCATGTGCCTCAGTCTACTATAGCGAGAATCCCGTTGAAACCGGAAGTCAATCACCGAAGGATCCCCAATACCCACAAGAAACCCCTAATAAGTCAACCAAGACACGAAGTGAAGACCTAACTACGCTGACTTTCGGTACCTTAGAACTTCCAACCACCTTAGGAGACTACCTATTATAGTCACACCTCCCCAAACTGCTAGGAAGTTCCTCCCTAGAAGGTCAGAACCACCCATGTAGTCAGATGCTAAGGAAACGTGAAGATAACGAGTCCACTCCGCCATCAAGAAGAAGCAACACAAGAAATGCAAATGATGACCGCTTACCCGACCGGATGGCTTCAACCCAGACGAACTACTGGCAAGAAGAGCCATAAACCGCTAAACTACCTTGAGCTAAACCTTGAAAGGCTACATTAGGAAACCACCCCCACCAAGGTTGATAAAATAAGGCATCACTCGAAGACCTCAGCTCAAGACTCAAGAAGATACCGCCTTCCTCTAACAGCAAGTCAGCCGTCCAAGACAGAAGCTCCAAACCATTCCCAAAGGACGACCGAACCGCTAACCCCTAGGTCCTTAATGCTTAGAGTACGTGAGACTCCAATGACTCTACCAGGCTAAGTATGAATAATAGTAGTATATAAGCCCCGTAGACCATAGTTTCACGGACGTCTTCTGAAGACCTCGATTCCAGGAGAAAGATGGACGACAACCTTCAGAACCGCCACCAACGAAGTCAAGAAGGAAGGAATGCGTTATCTCCGAGCTAACCTAGTCAAATCCTAAAGGGAAAATACCGCGTCTTTCCCACACAAATAAGAGTAAACCTTCGCCAGGAGCAAACCCAGAAGCTTGGACCCCAACGTCGTTAATAGGATACGCTACAACCCTAAGGAAGAGCTGTGAATCCTTGTCGAGAGGTACTCCTAGCTGTAGATTCTATCCTCCGACGAGTACCCCGTGAAGTTCAGCATCGAGATAGTCTGGCCAGTCTAAGCCCTCGAGATGTAGAGTCCGGAAGGAAAAGGAAGGTCATCCCTCGCAATCAGGACTGGACTCCGCCAAACTCTCCGCGTGTCTCGAAGGACTGAAGTTCAACTTCATCGACAGAGTAGTCACTTTCAAGGACGGAGTCTGTAATAAAGAACGCGTAAGACACCTAGTATCAACCCGACTCAAATCCCCTAGCCCTACTCTCCGGAATCTCAAGACGAGATTCTTTTAAGGGGGAAAGATTTGTAACATCCCAATTTCTGCAACCCTGATTAGGTTTCCAGAATGCAAAAATCAAGGGGAAAAAATTTCTTGTTTAATGCTGAAGTGTTTGCTTGTTGTTTGGATATGCTTATGCATATGAATGTGTATTAGATGACATACTCCTTCCCTTAACACCAGTTGACAAAAGCTACTTCCCAAAATAGTCTTGGCTTAATTTCCATATTCTCAAATGTTCTAGCATTTCAAAACCTGAGCCAAGAAGCCTTTGCAAACCAACTATTTTAGTAGCTTCTATTGATCAAACTATGGAGAGCTATATAACATAATCTCCTTATGTTTTCAAGATAGAACCTTCTACTATTCTTATCTCTAGATTTAACAAAACCTTTTTATGAAGCATTTGAATTCTACCCTTGGTAGAGATACCAAGAGCCAAGAAGCCTTTGCAAACCAACTATTTTAGTAGCTTCTATTGATAAAACTATGGAGAGCTATATAACATAATCTCCTTATGTTTTCAAGATAGAACCTTCTACTATTCTTACCTCTAGATTTAACAAAACCTTTTTATGAAGCATTTGAATTCTACCCTTGGTAGAGATACCAAGAGACTCTCATATTATTAAAACTCCAACCCTTTTCAAATTGCCCAAACTTACCTCAAGCCAGGCTTGATGGTAACCCCAGTAGTGGATTTGCTTAGGTTATAAGATGAGTTGCCTTGATCTGTTGTCTGATGAATTGCCTTGATCTGTTGTTTGACTTGTTTGCTTAGAAGTAGTATGAGCTACCCTAGGAGCTCATGACTAAGATCAAGATGTTTCCAAATCATCACATCCTAAGCAAGAATACAAATCTGGATATGACCTCTAGCTACTCAGGGATCATCTAAAACCCCTTACCTAGATCAATTCTGTAGTGATCCACTCCAGAAGTTTACAAGTCAATGGAGACCAATATCAAGCATGGATCCCTTCTACTCAATCTACTCTACAACCTCATCCACTTGATGATGCTCTGGTACCTTGCAACCCATCAAAATCATCACCACCCACATTCTAGTCAAAAACCCTAAATCTGCCAAATTTGGCTGTCTGGAAATCTGTTTCCAACATCACCTTTTTGAATGCCTCCCTTTCTCAACCCTCGTGCATTTTTGGAAATGCATATGAACCATCTTGTTAACCATCCTAAGGACTACCAAGGCCCACTCTTTCCCTTGGTTACATCATCCTCCAACCCACTTGTTCTTGATGGTTTTGTAGGCAAGAAAATAACTTTTCCTGCAAATCTAGTCAACATGCCTACTTTGATAGAAGCTCACACCACCATCCAACATTCTATGAACCAACTCTCAGAATGGTTGTGTTCTACTCATATAGTTCTACGCTGAACTACTTCACTTGTTCCAATTGGATCCTTGAGTTGTTTAAACCCACAAGGTTTTGAAGGCTAGTTGATAATCTGCTTTGGCAGGCTTATTTTATTAAAAGTTTGAAAGCTTGTCTTGGTGAGCTCAAGCAGGATCAATCTCAAAACCCTACACCATTGCAATATACCTCAATTGTTCTATCCATCCATATACCCCATGACCCAAGGGGAGATCTGAACTCCAAGATACAACCATGTTTTGATGGTATGAAATTAACATCACCCTAGACCCTTAATCTAGGGTATTACACCTTAATCAACTTGGATTCTCCAATCCCAAGGTTGTAAGTGCTTGCTAAACCTTGTCTACATCATCTACCTTGATCATCAAGATTTATCAAATGTTTTACACCATTATTAGGGCTCCAAATCTAATAAATCTCTTTAATAGTCAAAATCTCCAAAACTCCTTCCATAAAGGTAAGTTTGGTTTTTGCCAAAACAATTCCCCAAATTTTGGCTCAAGTGAGGTCCATACATCATACCCCATCTTCCCACTTCAAAAATAAATATTTTTGAAGAGCTTCATAATTTCTTTTTGCCCATTTTCTTAAATGGCTGAAATGGAATAATAATAGTTTTAAATACTTTTAAGCCTCAATAAATCTTGGGGAAATTCCCCTAAGTGTGTATTCACATCTGGGACCCTCTCACACTAAAAATCAACCTTGTCTAATGTAAATTTATCAAATGAGCTTCTATAAACCACTTCTGCACTTTTTTATTAATTGATCAGTAATGCACCAAAAATATTCTGAAAAATCCCAAATAAATCTTGGAGATATAAATTAACCTTACCCATCTATTAGCACCCTTATCTCTCTTTGGCAAGATCAAATTACACTAGCTCCTTCATAATCATCAATTATTGGAGATTTGACCATAACACCCAAACCACTATCTAATAGTCTCAAATCCTTAGCAAATCCTGCCCGGCACTTCCCCTTAGCAACCACACCCACCCCTGGTCGTGGTCCACCCTGTATCACCCTTGCCCTTACCTCTTGGAGAGAGAGACTAGAGAGAGAGAAGCCACTTATTGCAAATCTTGCAAGGTGATTGGGCAGCAGCCCCACCCCTCCCGCCCGGACCCTTTCCACGACACAGCTCACCCCACACCCCCCTCTCCACTGCCCTCACCAACCAATGAAGAGGCCATGGACCGGCTCTAGCTCCTCCATGAGCCGCCCCCACCATAGACCCTCACCCTCGAAATTAAAATAGCACAACCTGGCCCAGCCCTTCCATTCACTCTCAGACCACTCCTCCCCTATCCTCTTACCTCTCTCAAGCCCCAGATCGAGATCCCTAGCTCTCCATCTCCATGGAGAGAGAAGCATGCTCCTCTCGGCCTCCTTCGAGTAGTGTGATTCATGGTCGACCTCGACTTCCCCAGACCCCCTCTTTTGCCCGATTGCACTCACCTGCCTCTTATTTACTCCCATGTTCCTTCCTCTTTCCTCCCAGGTACACCGGAGCTGCCTCCACCGGCGCAGGCCCGAGGTGACATCCCTGTCGAGCCCGACTGAGATGAGCCTATGTGGCCTCACCAAAGGCCATCACATGACCTCCACCCCCTCCACAACTCGGCCAGACAACCCCCAAGATGACATGTAGGCTCCCAGGCATTCCTCGGCGTGCACCCGAGTCGTCCCTGCCATCACAGACGCACGCGACCTCAAATCTGCACTGAAGCAAACACCGCCGCCCATCAATCTGACCGCCGATGAGTCCCGCGTCACCTCCTCCGCTCCTCGGCACCTCGCGCACCCCTGGTGAGCCCCCTGCGCTCGCCACGCCTCCCCTAGGGTTCCCTCCTTCTGTTCCATGGCCAGGGGAAGAAGAAGAGCGGGTACCGTCGATCTCTCTTGATCGAACGGCCGAGGTCATCGGATAACCCTTCGGCCGACTGCTGCCACTGACCGCTGGGGTCCACCTGGCAGTCCTTCAAAATCCCCTCACATGCTAGATCACCAGCGAGTGGGCCGGCCGGTGCTGTTCTGGCCCATTTGTCCTCGTTGCCAGCCCACAGAACACCCTAATCCTTTTCTTTTTCCACAGTGCTGCTAAACAGCTGAGTAGGATTAAATCAAAATAAAAATGTAAAATACACGCTTTTTCCCATACCACATTTTTAACAAGTACCTTAGTCTGTTTTGCAACAGGCAAAACTAGAAGTTTGCCCAAAAATAGGTTTATTATTTTCTGGCATTTAATCTTCTGAAGAGTATCTTTTACACTAAATAAAGTCCTTAGGGAATTCCATTGATCCAATTGAAATGAATCATTTTTGTGCTGCAATGTATGAGTCATACCCTGCCTTTCACCCTAGGCCCATACCTAATTGCTTCATATTTCGCCCATAAAAAAATCAAAAACAGGCCTATTCTGCCTTTAGGAATTTCTCCAGGTCAACCAAGAATGTGTTTTGGCCTAATTCCAACTCCCAGAGAAGTGGTACCTCTATACCTATCTAAAACCAGGAGATAAGGATTTATTGGCCCACTGTTAAGTTTTAGTGAATTAAATACTTCTCTAAGTGGTATTATCACTAGATAAATTATTCTAGGAGTTTGACAACTCCAAAAATAGTGAATCTAATTTCTACAGAAAGGTATCCTCAATACCTACCATGTACCCTTGGAATCAACTAAAAATCCTCTGTAGATTAAACCTGGTGAAAAAGACAAGTTGTCTATAGAACTGCCTTTGGGAATTTCCTGAGGGCATTCTGGTAATTATCTAGACCTGATTCCAACTCTCAGTGAACAAGTACATCAAACCCTACTGAACCATCCAAGGAAATAAATTTTGGAGCTCCAGACCTCTTCTGGTGAATTATTCCCTTAAAACTAGATGTTATTTCAGTAGAAAAATCATAACTAAATAAAGAAAAGTGATAAATTAGTGAAACCACTTTTGTTGGTTTCATTTTATCAACACCTATCTGATGGTATCATTTTTACACAATAGTATCATACAGAATAGGTCCTTGGTCCAAAACTCTCTATTAGGTAGTTCCTCGGCTATTAACCCTAAGGGATGTTCTTCCATATCTCCAAGACTATCTCAATCTTCTAAATCCAATCCTCTCAAATTCTACTGAATCTTAATTTGGTAGTATTCATTTTCTTGTTTGCTGTATGGAATTGGTGATGGTATGACTTGTATTGATTGTGCTCCTTTTGTTTGTTGTATGTGTTCCCTATTGACGATAGTTGCGATTATATCGGAGACCAGAAGAAGTGGTTATTATTGAATTATTATGGTTTTCCAAAGAAGAAGTCCATGGAGATATTGCCATATTGCTGATCCTCAGGAAAGCCACCTTCTTACTCATAAGCCTTGTCCTACCTTTTTACTTATGCATGTTTTATCTACAGTTTTATTAAAACTGCATCGGTTTACTATATGTTGATGTATACATAGTAGTGGTTTGGCTCCTCCGAACTATCACACTTATGCACTACTAAGTGCAACCCCCTTGATGACACCTACTTGTCCCTAGTAGAATAGATGGTGTCTTACACCATACACCTTTGGAGACCCCGATTTAGCCGAAGCAAAGCTAGAGGATGGAAAGACCCCGAAAAAGTTTACCAAATGCTTTCTGATAAAACCTTGGTGAGGTGGGACCTCGCCAGAGATGTTGAGCAAGAAAAAGGTTTTGTTTTACAAAATGCTGAAGGAAAGATGGAGGAAAAAGGTTTACGAAAACGCACCCGGTTCTTTGCAGTTTAGCTATAACAACTTAACCCGTGCAACCAGATTACTCTGATATGGGACAGGGCTAGATTTGATGTTTGTCTATTCTGGTATAAGCTGCCTCGCAACTACGACAGGGGATGAATCTCCCTGGAGGGTGGGCCTTCTCTGGACAACGGTCCATGTGAGACATCGACTGGGAGAAGGAACGAAGGGTCTTCAGACCTCCGCGTGTTACTATGAGCCCCTCATTGAAAGCGCGCACGTGGGACGTGCAATATGCGCTCCGGTTGGTCCTCGGTACCTGACATCCTGGTGTTGAGGGGAATAACACTCATAGGGTAGGCAGTTACATTGCAGTGGGCATCCGGAGAGTCTTGATCGGTTACTCGACCCATGATCGGTGAAAATCAGGGTAGTGTACCCGGATGATGTGGGTAAAGTGTACAACCTTTGTAGAGTGTAAATCTATTCGAATAGCTATGTCCGTGGTTAAGGACAGGTTGGACAAACTTCTGTAGAGCAGTGCTGGTTTTGTTTTCAAAACGGATTTCTGAAAAGAAAGGGCTTTGGAAAGTTTTGACCATGGGATGGTCGGAAAGGATCCCTGTTTTGACCATGGGATGGTTAGAAAGGGATGGAAGGAGTTTGGTCGTGGGACGGCCGGGAGAAAGGAACAAATGGGTGACCGAGTCCTAATGTCCAAAATGGTTTCCAAAATGTTTACAAAAGTTTTCAACAAAGATATGTAGATGCTATATCTACAAGAGAAACTATTTGAGAAAAGAACCTCTCTTAGAGACCTCCTAATACCACCGCCATATTGCATATCCTCTTGTTATTATTATTTTCTTAAGGTGGTTTGCGAGTACATTCAAAGTACTCACTGGCATTGTCCCTGGCTATTAACTTCGTCAGATATCGAGAAGAAGTGAAGTGGACGACTATGCGAGCAAGGACGTTCTTCCAGTCAGTTGCATATAGGTTAAGGCATGGATCGGGCTCTACGCTTGATAAAGTTCCATTGATGATTATTGATGTAGCCATAATGGCACCTACGTAAGTCTTGTAATTCGGTATGTTTCGGATGTTGTAATGATACTTGTCGGTTATGTGCCACGACTAACTGCTCATCGGATCATGGTTGTATGCATAACAGGGATTCTCGGAGGATTAATCCAGGGGACCCACACTTGCATTGCCTGAGATCTCATCAATGACATCACCATGTCGTGTTCAATCTCGTTACTGAACAACGCTACTTGACTCGTTCCGACAAGTGATATCCCCGTGATCAAATCACATGCTACGCAGCTATTGGATATAACCTCTCCGAGTGGGCCCTTGAGTATCTTCATGTCACATGGACGGACAAATCCTGCTCTTGACATATATTGCCTCTACGGTTTCCTCCGAGTACCTAAACACACATTTATAACCACTGTATTACCAAGTGGCGCTTGATGCTATCAAAGCACTCTAGGAGACATTGATTGATATAGCCTCACAATCTAAGGAATAGTCCGCAAGGATCCATTTCTAATCATCATAACTTGAACTTCGTGACATGATCGGGTCACGATGTTTAGGTTGGGTATTGGTTCATCATCTCATTCTCGGAATGAGATGACTCCATTTCCAACTAGCATAAATGCCACATGATCATCAGTTGACCAATGAACTAGTGACTTGAGTTTCACTGGGAACCCCTGGTTGTTTGTATATCACATGTGTATTGATGTTTCCACTCAATATAGTTATAGCATGATATAAAACTTAATCATAAACTGTATGAAATATGATAATAGTCCTTACTACTATTTGTCTCTAGGGCATATTTCCAATAGTCTCCCACTTGCACTAGAGTACAAATACACTAGCTGCATTTGTTCTTAATCATTGGCACCATATATCCGGTACCCTGAACATGCTTGCTCATCGAAGAGGTTGAGTCTTGGGTCTGTACTTTACAGTAACAAATCCTTTGCAACTTACTAATGTCACCTTGATTGACATTAATACTTTATCATCACATGATAGCATCTGTGTGTATGCATCGTCGCTATGGCAACAAAACAAGACCTGATTCTAGGAGCCTACAGTGACTTTAGATCAACCTTGAGGGCTTTCTCATGGGCACTATGCCCTGGGACTCATCATTCTACGTTAAAAGCGAACTAGCCCCACCATAACATTATACAACACTTTAGATGGTACCCTTATCTATTATTGTAAATGTATTCATCGAAACACCAGTGCACTCTGTGCAACTTTCGATGTTTTCTTCACCTTGCTTCCTACTTGACTTTAATCGGTATTTACAGGAGTTTCCAACATATTCCCTTATAACATAACCCTTTATGTTTTAAGATATGTCATCCTTTATGGATTTGGAAAACATGTATACAGTAGTCTATTAGACACTGTGGATAAACTCAGCTCAATGTTCTGTGATTCGAACTTAATCACTTTTAAACGTTCCTTATTTGGATCACATATTATGCTAAGTTATCATCATGGTTTACTAAGATATAACCTATTTCTCAAGATAGTGGATGACGATCATCCTTTTCATTCTTCCAACCATTGATGTTCAACTTAATAATATTCCTAATTTGAGTCATTAAGGACCAGTTCCTTAATTAACTTCTATTCTGAAACCCTTTTCAGAATCGCTTGAGGAATACTACATAATATCATAATACACCTATTATGAACTTCTACACCTCATAAATCATTATTTATTGGTACTTGCGCTTTTATTCTTAACTCACTTAATAATCACTCCTACAAGCTCCCACTCAAAATATGTTTCTACCATATTTGGGTATGAGTCAATACTCTTACTCAAACTATGTTCCTACATATTTGAATTTGAGACTTATATTGCTGCTACTCAAAAATATGTCAATCACATATTGTTTTAGGAAGACTTTCATAGATCCCACTCAATTTTATGCAAATTGCATATCTACTCACTGCTTTGAATAACTTCAAAATCCTTTGATCAAATAACAAATTTTGAGGTTTACTATGAGATACTAGTACTATTACTAGTTTTAAATCCTCTAGACATTCAACACACTTGAATTAAATTCATTTGAATTTGTCCAATACTTGACAAATTGTGATTTTGTCATTCACCCCCTTTTCCACTATGGTTTTGCAGTCATTTGGGAAAATTCAAGTAATCTCTTTTACTTGTGAGATTCAACAACGAATTACTTTCTAATCTCAAGGGAATTTTCTTTCAGGATTTCTCATAATTCTAGTTTACCATTATTTCCTTAGTAGTTCGTAGGTATGTCATATTCCAATAATCATGAGAAATGATTCACAAATGTTTCCATACGAGATATGGATTACATTTTCAATCCTACTTCGTGTAGTGAAAACACTAGTGGGGAAAACACAATGATCAATATCATTGATTCTTTCCTTCTATGAATAGAATCGTTCGGGAACATTGTCCGTTGCGCTTCTCAACACTCAGATGCAGGGTTTTGAATCCTCATCGTGTTTTACACTATTTTTCGTTTGCTCCAGAGTTGAGAAATATCACTAAAAGTGAGTTTTCTCAAGAATGCACCAAAATCCAAGCAGTACGAATTTTGCTTTCCTTTTGGTTTCAGCTATGGGTTTCGTATTCAAAGTTTCCAATGAATACTCTACAAGGACTTATTCGCTATTGTTTTAGTTATATCGAATAACCCCAAAACTTTCACGAATTCAAATGGTTCACTACATTCTAATTGAGTGCTAACTATTTCTTAACTAATGGTCTCTACATCTACACTACAACGGTTTATTTGGTGCCTTCTATTCACCCACTTTGATATCTAATATCACATTGTGATGCTTTACATTTTGACATTTCAAACGCATTGCATTCCACAATTTCTTTTATGCCATTCTTATAAAGTCAAATTTCATTACTATTGATGAAATCATAGTAATTAGATTTCCTTTTATATTTATACCCTTTGTTGATGAAACACTTTGATCAAATCAAAAGGTTTCATATTCATGTTTCCTTTGGTAAACTTATTTACACTTTTAAACAAACATATAATTATAATTACCATTTTTGTTAAAACACAATACATCAAATATGTATTTTCTTTTAGCAATTCATCCAACACTTTGTATTCAAGTAATACACGGTGTTCAAGTTATATTGCCGAACTTAGGCATGATTTGTATGTGATAAGAAATCGAATGATTTTCACATATTATCATTATAACTTTGAATTTAAACAATGGTTTCATTCATTAATGAAATATCATTAAGTTGTGTATTTTAAAGTCTTTTCAGTATTTTACAAATGTTCATGCATTATCAATTAGTTTCAAACAAACAAGGATAATTCACATATAATCAAACAAGATATGAACACGAATAGAAATCATTCATAAAAGTAGAACAACTGTTTGTTACAAACTCATATGAATAACCATCTCACAAAGTGTGAGTCACACTACAGAAGTTCACAATCTCTTGATTATAATAATCATCCTAAAACACAAACTAAATGATAAATGTTGAGGGAGAGTGTCGTCAGCCATCATCATCATGCTCGCCATCAACACGCGACGTCACCTCCTCTCCCGCAAGCACCTCTCATGCAGAAGGACCTGTTTTCAGCAAAACAGAACAAGTATCAAATATACTTAACACTGCAAATGTGTTTGCAAGATTATAACATTTATAAAACTGTATATCAAATATATACCTTTCTCATCGATGACCTCTCCGGTGATTGGTTCAACCTTTACGTTCCTGAAACATAATATGAACTCTTGGAAATCCAATGTTTCCGTATTACCACTCATGATGCTACTCCGGACATATCATTCGTAGCTGGGAGGCAACGATCGAAGTAGTACACCTATCGCAAATGGATCATCCATCCAGTAATCCACGAAGTAAACTAGTCTCATGTGTGCATCAAGCATGCGCTCCAAGTGACCCTTCAAACATGTATGCTCCTCCATCTGTATGGAAAGGAATTCTCCAAGCAGCTCGTGCTTCCACATGCGCACATGGCCTATGAACTCTACTCTCAGCTGATCCACAATTGAGTATGGATCAAGATCACCCATGAGCGGATGGAGTTCATCTACCATCCCGTAATGCATTATTATCTGAATGTAGGTGGACATCTCTTGACGATAGTAGCGGTTTGCCATCTCTTGTGGGGTCTCATAGTGGTCTAGCTCAGTCAAATCCATCGTGCGACGTATGTAGTCTACCACATGATTCCTAGTAAGGAGATCATTCAGGCGCACAAGCCAACTAGGGAAGTTGGATGCATCAAGTCTAAGTTTCTCACCCATTACCCATTCCTCAATGACAAAGTAAGCTTCACGGTGAGCCATCTCTACATTCATAATTGCAAAAGGAATTTAGACTAAGTTTATAATTAAATGAGTTAATGATAACTCCACTCAGAAACACCTATCCCCATAAGGGTTCCTGGTGATAACACGACCCCTATCAGCCACATCTCCCCTGATCATCACGGCCATCAATGTGGGTTCAAGGGTGGACACTAAACGTCGGTCATGGTTGTTGTTACTAAAAATAACACACATGCAATGACACTAGCGGATCCATATGTGGATTGTGAAAAGAGCACACATGCAATAACTCCAGTTGTTGTTAGTGAAAAGAACATACATGCAATGACACTGGTGGATCCATGTGTGGTCTCTGTAGAGAACACACATTTCAATGACACTGGTGGATCCATATGTGGTATGTGAAAAGAACACACATGTAATGTCTCTGGTTGTTTTTAGTGAAAAGAACACACATGCAATGACACTGGTGGATCCGTAGGTGGTATGTGAAAAGAACACACATTTCAATGACTCTGGTTGTTGTTACTAAAAAGAACACAAATGCAATGACACTGGTGGATCCATGTGTGGTCTCTATAGAGAACACACATTTCAATGACACTGGTGGATCCATATGTGGTATGTGAAAAAAACACATATGCAATGACTCTGGTTGTTCTTAGTGAAAAGAACACACATGCAATGACACTGGTGGGTCCATAGGTGGTATGTGAAAAGAACACACATTTCAATGACTCTGGTTGTTGTTACTAAAAAGAACACACATGCAATGACACTGGTGGATCCATAGATCGTATGTGAGAAGAACATCCATCAAATGACTATGGTTGTTGTTAGTAAAAAGAACACACATGCAATGACTCCAGTTGCTGTTAGTGAAAAGAACACATATGCAATGACTCCAGTTGTTGTTAGTGAAAAGAACATACATGCCATGACACCGGTGGATCCATGTGTGGTCTCTGAAGAGAGCACACATTTCAATGACTCTGGTTGTTGTTTGTAAAAAGAACACACATGCAATGACACTGGTTGTTTTTACTAAAAAGAACATACACGCAATGACACTGGTGGATCCATGTGTGGATTGTGAAGAGAACACACATGCAATGACACTGGTGGATCCATAGGTTGTATGTGAGAAGAACAGCCAGGAAATGACTCTGGTTGTTGTTAGTAAAGAGAACACACATGCAATGACACTGGTGGATCCATAGCCGGTCTCTGAAGAGAGCACACATGCAATGACTCCAGTTGTTGTTAGTGAAAAGAACACACATGCAATGACACTGGTTGTTGTTACTAAAAAGAACACACATGCAATGACACTGGTGGATCCATGTGTGGATTGTGAAAAGAGCACACATGCAATGACTCCAGTTGTTGTTAGTGAAAAGAACATACATGCAATGACACTGGTGGATCCATGTGTTGTCTCTGAAGAGAGCACACATTTCAATGACACTGGTGGATCCATATGTGGTATGTGAAAAGAACACACATGCAATGACTCTGGTTGTTGTTAGTGAAAAGAACACACATGCAATGACTCTGGTTGTTTTAGTGAAAAGAACACACATTTCAATGACTCTGGTTGTTGTTACTAAAAAGAACACACATGCAATGACACTGGTGGATCCATGTGTGGATTGTGAAGAGAATACACATGCAATGACACTGGTGGATCCATAGGTGGTGTGCGAGAAAAACAGCCATGAAATGACTCTGGTTGTTGTTAGTAAAAAGAACACACATGCAACGACTCCAGTTGTTGTTAGTGAAAAGAACACACATGCAATGACTCCAGTTGTTGTTAGTGAAAAGAACATACATGCAATGACACTGGTGGATCCATGTGTGATCTCTAAAGAGAACACACATTTCAACGAGACTGGTGGATCGATATGTGGTATGTGAAAAGAACAGTCATGAAATGACTCAGTTGTTGTTAGTAAAAAGAACACACATGCAATGACACTAGTGGATCCATAGGTGGATTATGAAAAGAGCACACATCCAATGACACCAGTGGATCCATGTGTGGTCTCTGAAGAGAGCACACATTTCAATGACTCTGGTTGTTGTTACTAAAAAGATCACACAAGCAATGACACTGATGGATCCATGTGTGGATTGTGAAGAGAACACACATGCAATGACACTGGTGGATCCATGTGTGGTCTCTGAAA